>RJWM01036967.1:0-17778 GCA_004363535.1 Dasyprocta punctata
ATCTATTGAGATGATCATGTGATTCTTGTCCTTGGCTCTATTGATATGTTACATTTATTGACTTGTGTATGTTGAACCATCCCTGCATTCCTGGGATGAATCCCACTTGATCATGGTGTATAATCTTCCTGATAACTTATTGTATTCTATTTGGCAGTATGTTATTGAGGATTTTTGTATCTATGTTCATTAGGGAGATTGGTTTGTATTTCTCTTTTTTGGTTGGGTATGAGGGTAATACTTGCTTCCAGGAATGAGTCAGGGAGACTTGCTTCCCTTTCAGTTTCATTGAAGAGTTTGAGGAGTGTTGACATTAAGTCTTCCCTAAATTTCTTGTAGAATTTAATAGTGAATCCATCAGGACCTGGGCTTTTCTTTTGGTAAGGTTCTAACTACATTTTCAATTTCATTAGCTGAAACTGGGTTATTCAACAGTTTTACACCTTCTTGATTCAGCTTTGGTAATTTATAGGTTTCTAGGAATCTGTCCATTTCTTCTGTGTTATCAAATCTATGTGAGTAAAGGTTTTCAAAGTAGATACTGATGATATTCTGTATTTCCCCAGGGTCTGTAGTGATTTCACACTTTTCATTTCTTATTGCATGAATCTGAGTTTTTTCTTTCCTCTTTTTGATAAGGTTGGC
Organism: Dasyprocta punctata; assembly: GCA_004363535.1. Classification (NCBI taxonomy): domain Eukaryota; kingdom Metazoa; phylum Chordata; class Mammalia; order Rodentia; family Dasyproctidae; genus Dasyprocta; species Dasyprocta punctata. Next base: position 646 of record RJWM01036967.1, read on the forward strand.
TAGGGGTTTATCAATTTTATTTACTCTTTCAAAGAACCAACTCTTCGATTCATTAATTCTTTGTATTGTTTCCTTAGTTTCAATTGCATTTATTTCTGCTCTGATCTTGATAATTTGCTCCCTTCTTTGGGCTTTGGACTTGACTTGCTCTTCTTTTTCTAGAAGTTTGAGGTGCAGCATTAGGTTGTTTATGTGTGTTCTTTCCATTTTTCTGATGTGAGGCTTTAGTGCTATAAATTTCCCTCTGAGGACTGCTTTTATTGTATCCCATAAGTTCAGGTAATTTGCATTTGCATTTTCATTCAATTGTAGATATTGCTTAATTTCTTTGTTAATTTCTTCTGTGACTAATTGATTGTTTAGGAGAGTATTATTTAATTTCCATGTGTTTATAGGGTTCTTGTTGGTTTTTTTTGTCATTAATTTCCAATTTTATTGTGCTATGGTCAGATAATATGCATGGAATTATTTCAGTTCCTTTGCATTTACTTAAGCGTGTTCTATGGACCAGTATATGATCTATTTTAGAGAATGACCCACGTGCAGCTGAGAAGAATGTGTATTTGATGTTGATGGGTGGAGCACTCGGTACACATCTACTAGGTCCATTTGTTCACAAGTTTGATTCAGTTCTGTTATTTCTTTGCTGATTTTTTATTTGGTTGATCTGTCTCTCTGTGACAGTGGGGTGTTAAGGTCCCCTGTTATAACTGTATTATTGTTTATTTGTTTTTTTGTGTCTATTAAGAATTGTCTTACATAGTTGGGTATGCCCATATTTGGTGAATATATATTTATGATTGTAATCTCTTCCTCTTGAAGTTTTCCCCTAACAGGTATGTAAGGACCTTCTTTATCTCTTTTGATCATTCTCGGTTTGAAGTTAGCGTTGTCTGCAAACATAATAGCTACCCCTGCTTTTTTCTGGGTTCATGTTGCATGGAGTATTGTTTTCCAGCCTTTGATTTTTAGTCTGTGAGTTTCCTTTTGAGTTAAATGTGTTTCTTGTTCATAGCATATTGTTGGATTTTGTTTGTAGACCTATACTGCATATAATGGCTAGTCTTGATTGTCAAGTTGATTGGATTGAGCGATGTTTAAGAGATAAATAAACCATACTTCGGGGTGTGTTTGGGTGTGAGGTGTTTCCAGAGACAATCGACTTGTGGATCAGTGAACTAAGAAGGGAAAACCTGAATGTGGGCGGTACTGTTCCATAGCTTTGAGTGTGGATGAACAGGAGTTGGAAGAAGGAGGGAGCTGTCAGCCCTTGAGAGGTTGATTCAGTTTGAGCAGGTGCATCTTTTGCTACTACCATCTTTGTGGACATCAGACACCAGCTTCTTCAGTCCCTCAATGTAAACTCACACAGCAATTCTCCTGGGAGCCTCCAGGTCTTCACCCTTGGACTGCAACTGCATCTATGAGCCTTTTTATTCTAACGCTTCCAGTTTCTGGGACTGAGCAGCTACTGGATTTTTTCCTTCTATTTCCTTTAGAAAACCCTAATCAACACATAGTAATTATAGGGCAGAGTAATCTACATTTTTTCATCCTAAAAGCATTGAATGTCACTGAAGTGTTTTAAATCAGGTGTCACTCTGCAAAGAAAGAACTAGATGGGTACAGTCAGATGCCAGATGAGAGATGATCTTGACCTGCAATATACTGGAGGCAACAGAGACAGAAAAAATGGGCAACTTTGAGATATAATGTGTTTTAGAAAACAAGTAACTGGAGGATTGATTATATTGCGAAGATGAAAGAGGGGGCTAACTCCCAGTCTCTTGGTGAGCATCAAGGTGAATGAAGATGACTTTGATAGAAATACTTAAATTATTCGTAACACATGAACTGTGATAAACACTATGATGGTATAAAGACATTTATCTTCTTCCTAAAACTAAAGAATGGCACAAAAACTTGCCCACTATCTTTTTAAAAGTAATTTTGCCCTCTGTTTTATATCTCCTATAAGGACTTCTTTGTTGCTCAATTAAATACACTTCCTGCCTGAAGCAGAAATGAAGAAAATATTTCGTGTTCTGGGGAGTTGATATACACCATCTCACAAAATCACAAAGCAAACACTGAAGGTTATTGAGGACAAGTAGCTTATTTTGGGTCACACAGAGTCCACAGCAAGGTAACATTTGAAACCAAAATGTCCAGCATTACATTCATAACATGAATGTTCCTGCTAAAATTGCTGACTGTGTAATTTTGGAAAAATATGTTTGCCTTTCTTAGCCTTGATTTTCACACCTGGAAAATGAGCTGAATAACTCCTACCTCACAACTTGTTTTGAGTAGTAGACATTGTATTTGTAGAAGATCAACATGAATTCCTGCCATATACTTGGTGCTAGATAAACGATACTGCTTGATACATGACAACAATGATTTTCCAAAGCAGCTGCCTCCTTTCTGCCTTCTCCAAAAACTGCTTTCGCATTTGGTAAGAATAGCCCCTTGATAAATGACAGACTTTTCTACTGCTCATAGATTTTTGTGACAGACTTCTGTGTTGCTCACATTTTTCTTTTCCTTTCCTTTCCTTTTTCTTCTTCTTTCTGTTTTTTTCTCCTACCTTCTTAAATCCACATTTTATCTTCAGGCTATAGCCAACAGCACAAAGGCAGTTCCAACAGAAACATCTTCTCCCATCATCCTTCACCTGGGTCTGTCTGACTTACGGGGGCTCTGGGATCCTTGCCTGGGAGATAGTCAGGGCATTCCTAAGTAGTTGTTTCATGGAAGTTCATCTGCTATAGCAAACAGCTGCTTTTTCTAACACTGCCATTGCAAAAGAAGCTACATGGGTTCTTTGGATTTCTTTGCAGTCCATAATAGTTCCCAGGCTGTCCAGAAAAAAGCAGCACCCAGATTTGAACTTTGAGTCTTAGTTGGTGGCAGCTGAATTAGAAAGTCAGGAGTTAAGCATGGTGAGGGGCCAAGGACAACTCGTAGAATGTATAAGAAGACTAGGAGGAAAGCTTCTCACATTAATGAGGAGACAAGTAGGTCTCTAGTTACAGAGCCATGGAAACAGAGGGCCTGAAGCACCGAAAAACATTCTTCACTGAAGAGGCAAAACACTCAGTCGTCACTCTGCACGTTTCCCAAGCATCTTTCCTTTGCTTGTCACGATCACTTCCTACTCTTGAAGGAAAAATATGCATGCTCTTATTGTAGCTGGATCTAACTACCCCCCAAACATCCCTGTGTTAAAGACATGGCCCCAGGGTGGGGTTGCTGGGAGGTGGAACCCTTAGGGGTTAGGGAGCCTGGGTAGAGGTCCTTATGTCGCTGCAAATGTGCCCTTGAAGAGACCATGGGACCCCTTTTTCTTTTCCTCTTTTGCTTCCTGGCTATGAGGTGAATGGTTTGCTCTGATACATGTGCCCCACTGTTACCAGCCATCATTCCCCTCACAGATGTGAAAGCAGTGTGTCTAGATGGGCTAAAATTCACGAGGCAAAATAAACCATAATCTTTATAGGATAATTAGTGCAGATATTGTAAGCAAAAAAAAAAAAAAAACTAATACATTCCTTTGTGAGTCAGGGATTTATAGATGTCATTATAACCTTGCGAGTTAGGTATCACTGTCATATTTTATAGGGAAGAGGGTTGGAATTTTGGAGATTAACTTGCTCCTGATGCAAAAAGAAAAGAATAGAAAATAGAGAAAAAAAGAAAAGAGTATATGACATAGATAAATGAGAAGCCTGAATGCTTGGCCCCGTAGCATCTTGTTTGTACTTCTACGTTATGATTACCACCTAAATGAAACAAGTAACTGAACCTCTTTGAAGGTTTTCCACACTTGCAGATAGGATAACAACACCTATTCTGGTGATGTTGACATGATTAAAGGATACTCTGGTACCCTAACATAGCCATTCTCTACAGGCCATGGCTCTCTTAATACTGTTCCAGATGCTTCCTAAGGGCTCCTCTGCTTGGTTTCCAGGGAGTAAAGAGTAGCCAATGCCAAGTGCTCTTTTTCTTTTCCTTTCTTTTCTTTTTTTTAAAGTGCTCTTTTCTTGCATATTCTCTTGCTGCTTGGTACAGTCTCGGGACACTACCTCTCACCTTCCCTATTTACCATCAAGTTGCAGGTGACGGATCTAAACATTCCTGGCTAATCTCCTTCCCCTTCCTCACCCTGGAGTCTGGCTGCTCTGCTGCAGCCCCGGCCTCCACTGGCTGTGAGGTGTGTGAAGACTTGCACCCAGGGAGCTTATTCCTTTGAAAGGCATTGGATACCAGGAGACAGGTGCTTCCTGGTCACTACTCTTCTTGAAGAAGTCAAATCAGCACAGGTCAGGGTGCAGATAAGACAAGTAGGTATGAAATGCCCTTCTCTCTCCCTCACTCCTTCCTTTCTTCCTTGTCTCCTTCAACAATGGGTACCCAGAAATTAATCTCAAATTAATCCTGCCTCCCAGTAGTACATGGACCCTTACCATCATCTGTTTAGTTCTGGGCAGTATTCAATTTTATTCCGTTTCTCCTTCCCCTGACAGTGCTCCCTCTGATGTGTTTAATGTGTGTCCCTTAACCCACCTCATTTTGATTATTTAGATCCATGTGCATTCTCAAATGAAGTAATGCATTGTGTGTGGGACTTTAATACACATAGATGATGACGTGTGGTGGATCTCAAACTGTTTGCCCCATTGTAAAACACTCAACACTGTATTTTAGAAATACATTGTGATTTTTATTGCTTCTTACTTTCCATGAAATACATGTGCTGTTCCATTCTCTCTGGTTACAGTGTTTCCAATTCCTTACAGTCTCAAATCACATTCAATGACCATGCTGGTACAAGTCTCCTCCAAGACCTTCGGAAAAGTGTCTCCGAGGTGTAGACTCCTTGCTGGGCTGTGTTAAGTTCACTAGTTGCAAGTAAAATTTCAAAGTTGCCTTTTATTTACTTTAGTATTTTGGCGCAAATGTTCTCTGTAGATTAATAAAATTCCAATTAACAATATAGGAGAAATAATCCCTACTTCTTGCATAGCACCGAGAAAAAAAAATTGCAAGAAAAGGTCAAGGAAAATAAACTAAATATTGCTTCCCCTACTTAATTCAGATTGAGCCATTTCGAGGAGGCCAGCCCTAGTGTAAGACCGAAACAGAACCTTCATCTGTGCCGCAGACCGTGTCTGATGCTGCAGTGGGCCAAAGAGCAACCTCTTCATCACCCCGACTGGTTTATCAACTCTTGGTAATTCAGGCATTCGATAGATATTTTTGGGAACTTATAAAGCTCCTGATACAGTTCCAAGGATAGGAAAAGGGCTAGAATGTGTATGCAGGTGTTACACAATTATTTCTACACTGTGGAGTCTTCCTTGCCCGTTTGCCTTGGGTGCAATTTTTATGTTGACACCTGTATGTCCCCATATTGTGAATGGGAGGGTAAGAACACCGACTGATATGCAGCTGCTTTCAGACTATCTTCATAACTCCTGCCCACTTTTCAGTCCTCCTTCCCCTCCCTGCTTCCAAGGAGACCAGCACCACCACTGCTGTCTCCTCTGGTGTATGTCCTCAGTTCTGGCCTGCTATGTCATGTTTGAGTTGTTGTTCATAGCCTTCCATTCCTATTTCCATTCCAGAAATTTGCTGGAAACTACAGAGGGCAGGTATCCCTTTTTCCATGCACTCTCCACCTTTAGTTCTTTTTCATTATTATTTTAATAGGGTTTAGGTGGGAGGACACCTAAGCGGAGGATGTGCTTGCCATCCTGTACTGAACACACCATTACTTTCCAACTGACTCCAAGCAGTTTTTTCTTTTGTTAAAGATATCTCTGAACCATAGCCCGGCGTGGTGGCACATGCCTTTAATCCCAGCACTCGGGAGGCTGAGGTAGGAGGAGCGTTGTGAGTTCGAGGCCGGCTTGGGCTACAACGCGAGTGCAAGGCCGGCCTGAGTTACGCAGTGTGACCCTGCCTCAAAAAACTAGGGCCGGGAGTTTGGCTCAGCGGCTTACGTGCCTGTCAGGCAGGCGCGAGGTTGTGAGCTCGATCCCCGGTGCCGCAAAAAAAAAAAAAAAAAAGATATCTCTGAACCCAAATTCTTGGTTATTTTAATAAGGTTCTTGTCTTAATTACTTTTCTCTTTGCTGAGTCAAAATACCCAATACCCAAAATTAAAAGGGGAAGATTTATTTAGCTCAGTTTGTAAAGGTTTCAGTCCATAATCGGCTGACTTGGCAGAGAACAGTCCATGGCAGCAAAAGCAACTAGCAGGAGACAAGACTCTCTCTGTGCCTTATAGAGTATGCAGGCTACCTGCCCGAGGGCTGGTGTGGCACTCATTCTCTTAATCTTAGCCAGAATTGTACCAAACCAATCAGTGAACTGGCTTACTAACCACATGCCCTTAATCCAAGCATCACACATTCTAGAAAAAGTCCAATGACCCTTTGAAGCTTTGGAGGGACATCCAGTCACCAACCATAACAATTCTATAAAAAATATCAGAAAAGCAGACAGTTACCTATCTCTATAGACAATGAAATAAAATAATAGCAAGAAAAAAATAGTATTTAGTTTGTAGTGCTTTCTCAAATTAGAATAGATTGACTTCCATAAGGCAAAAAAAAAAAAAATGCAAAATCCATAATACAAATGTTTCCCCATTTGATGACTCACTGGTGACGGCCTAGAGGCTCCTCCAGATCATTTATTCCCCTTACTCCTATGTTTCTTCCTCCTTTATAATTAAGTGGGTACGAACACATAGCCACAATACATTGTGCAGACACAAAACTAGGTTTATAGCGAAAAACATTACAGCAATGCCCAAATTCTCCCCTTCCCATGCAGAGGCATTACTGAGCCAGGCACCCATAGGTGCACTGGATGGAGGGCTCCAGGACAGATTGCTCTGCTGTGCCTTGCTGAGCAACCTGCACCCTTCACCCAGAGGATCAGTCTTGCTGGACTAACCTACTTCTTGTATTCAAAGAAGTGCAGGAGTGAGAGAGATGAAGACTCAAAAATTGTTTACTTTGTAAAGGTGTTTTTGGTTTTGCACATGGAACATGTAACAAGAGTGCAGGCCCCCAACAGACTGAACGTTACTATTTTTTCTGCGGATTCCAGAGTACTTTTGTTAAGTGCTGACTATCAGATCCTTCATCTGCAACTTTTTCTTTCCCACCATTAAAGAAGTCCATTGCCAGGGAAGGAAATGGGACAAGTCCAGCTTGCCTCACCCTGAATGCACATGCTGACTTGTGGTGGCCACTTCCTTCTTGGCGTGCCGATGCAGAGTTTCTCAACGAGAACTGCCAAGGTATGGGATCTTGCCTAGAAGAGAATAGCTGACTGCTCCAAAGTTCGTGGGACCTAGTACCTTTTCCTGCTCCTTTTTGGGAAAGCTGTTTGCTTGCCTTCAATATTTCACAACTTATCTGCTTTCCTAAAATCCACGAAGATCATCAGTCTCTAGCAGGCATTGTCTCAGTTGCTAAAAAGGACTTCATCCAAGCCAGGGGACCGAACTGCCACCCATCTTGGGCTTCAAATTCTTATTTCTGAGAATTGTGCCTCTTGTAGCCTTTAATTGGACAGAAAAGGAACAAATAAAAATTGAAGACTCAATGTTCTTCTTTGTCTCTTCCATCTTTCAGTTCAAGTTCTATACTCATGTGTTAATTCACTTATTTATTCATTTATTCTGTAAATACACTTGTCTCTTGGTATCTGTAAGACACCAAAATTCCAGGGTCTCCATGAATACCAAAACTCAGAGGAATGAAGCCTCTTACTTAAAGTAGCAGTGTTTACATATAACCTACACGCAACTCCCCATATAATTTAAATAATCTCTACATAACTTAAAATACCTAATACTATGTAAATACTAGGCAAATAGTTATACTATATTATTTAGAAAATGATGACAAGGGAAAAGGTCTGTAGATATTCAGTGCAGACACAAGTTTAAAAAATAGGCCCCATCTGTGGTGGTTTGAATCTATAGGTGTGGCCCGGGCAGTTGTGGAGGTTGATTGAGTTCGTCCATGAGTACACACCCCGAGCGCTGGAAATTCAGCTAGCAGCGTGATGGACAGAGTCTTCTGTGAGTTAAGCAAGCAAGAAGGCTTTGTCTCTGTCTTCTTAGAACAAAGCCAAACAAATGCTTTCACTGTCATTCATTATTTAAAAAGCAAGCAAGGGCTGGGGATGTGGCTAGGTGGTAGAGCTCTTGCCTGCCATGTACAAGGCCCTGGGTTTGATCCCCAGCAAATAAATAAAATTTAAAAAAGCAATTATGGCAAAATGTAGAAAATACTTCAGCAAAGAGAAATAAACTAAAATTTCCGGTGATACCATAATAACATGTTTAGATGTACCTTCTCCCCCCTCCCCAGTGCTTCACAGTTCATGTTTTGACATATTATGAATGATTTTATTTCAGTGTAGAATTCTTATATGTAGTTGTAAATACTTTTTAAACAAAAATGGTCTATGCTTTTCTTTGAAGAAAACCCAAGAAGTGGGGGGGAACCTCTCATCGTTTACCACTATTAATATTTTTCCCAGGATTGTTCTAAATGTAACATATATAACTTTTTTTTTTTTTTTTTTAAAGAAAGTCTCTTTTAAGTTTAGGAACTAACTCAAAGACAAGGTCACCCAGGCCCACCTCCTCTGGCTGTGGACACTTAAGAGAGCCTGGCAGCCTGTGGAACAGGACACTCGAGTCTCCCATTAGGCAGAGCCTGGCGTTTGACTCAGGCCAGCTCTTCAGTCCTAGGAGCCCTGCGGGAGACTTGCTCTTCTCTTTTTTTTTTTTTTTTTCTTTTTTGTACCAGGAATCAAACTCAGGATCTCTCTAGCCCAGCAGGCGCTTGTGCCACTGAGATGTATCCCTAGCCCTTGCAGGTTGGTCTTGAACTCACTTGTGTAGTCCAAGCTGGTCTTGAACTCACCGCAATCCTCCTGCCTCAGCCTCCGGAGTGCTGGGATTACAGGTGTGCACCACCACACCAGCAAGATGTGACTTCTGAAAGGAGGCCGCTCACAGACAGCAAGCCCATTCCTTCTGGCTTTTAGGCACTATTCCTCCTTTCCTGCCAAGACTGGAGTGAACGGAGGGGTGCTGGCAAGGGAAAGAGTTTTGCAGCCCTTCCCCTCTGCCCCCAGCATCCCAAGTGTGTGGCTCACTCTCCCATTTTCTGTACTACAGAAAAAAAACCTCCCTAAAGCAAAACTCCTGCGGGAGCCCAGTGACCTACGAACTTTACTGTGCCCCAACACACAAATTCTTTCATACAGCCATGCACGAGATCTTAAGGAACCTCCTCATCCTGTCCTGCTCCCCTCTCCCTGGCCCTCCTGGGTGCCCCCACAGCTCCGGACTGCGCCCCGGTTAGGGCCATGCAGCCGTTCCGGACGTGAGTGGGGGTAGGGGATGCCCCCTGCTGCGCTCCGCTGGGGGGGCACGTGGGCTGCGTGCAGTGGAGGCGTGGAAGGAGGTGGGCGGAGGGCGGGCCCAGGCCGCCTGCAGGCTGGGTGGAGAGCAGGCCCCGCGGGGCTGAGGTTTGCAGCGGAGCGCAGGCCTGGGCCGCCAACCTGGGTCGCTGCTCCGCAGGCCCTCGGAGGCACGAAGCTTGGAGAGCGTGGCCAGCGTGTGGAGGAAGCCGGGCCGTGTGGCAGGTGTGTCGCTGGGCTGTGACGGTTGGGAACGTTGGTGTCGTGGAAAAACGGGCTCGGGATGGTCTCCAAGCGGCAGCGCGCGGCTGGCCCGAACTGGCTGACCGTGACCTGGCGCTGCAGCCGTGCATGGGGCGCCTCATGAGGCCCCACAGCGCCGCCGTGGGACCCAGGGCTGCGGCCCTGCTGCCCGGCGCGAGGTTGTGTCCTAACGTGATATCTTATGTGTTAATACACGTGAGATCATGTCACATGTATTTTTTTCTGGGTCGATTTCTTATAGTTAGCATCATTGTTTTGAGAGTCGTCCGTGTTTGTCTTTAAATTTTATTTATTTAAATTTTATTTTTTCTCTCATTTTGTAAATTGAATATAATTTAGTATGGCTTTATGTTCTTTAACTTTATACTACTTTATAAGTAATGTGAGGCGCTTCCAGCATATACATCTGTTTTCCCCATCCCGTGGTTTGTACTTTCGTTGTGTTATGTTTACTTTTTAAATGGTATGTCTTGTACAACATGACTGTTTTGCTTGGAGAATAGATATTATGTGATAGTATCTAGTAGGAAGATGTTAAAATAGAACGTTTTATATTTTCCAAGATAGTTACCCTTTCTAGTTCTCTTTACTCCTGCAGATCTAGCATTGTCTGATACTATTTTCTTTCTTTTAGCAATGTTTATGATCAGAAAATGTCCTTGTTCTGTCCCCATTCTTTAAGGCTAGTTTTGCTAGATACAGAAGTCTAGTTTGGCTTTAAAGATGTTACTACACTGTTTCTGCCCCGTTGTTCTTGGTAGATGATATCCACTGTTCAAATTGCTGCTTCCCTGTACCTAATAGGTCTTTTTTCCTCTAGCAGCTTTTAAATTTCACTGTTTATCTTGCATTTTCAGCAGTTGATTGTGTTGTGTCTATCATTTTCTCTGTATTTATCTTACATAAATGCCTGAGAATTTTGGATTGGTAGCAATGTCTCTCATCACTCATGATTAAATAAATTTCTGGGATTCCAGGTGTATGCATGTTTGTTTGTTTGTTTATTTATTTATTTTGAGGCGGGGGTCTCACTATGTAATTTAGGCTGGCTTTGAAATCAGTGTGTAGGCCAGGCTGGCTTCCCACTCACTGATCCTGCCTCAGCCTCCCCAGGGATGGGCTCATCGCTGTGCGCCTCCATACCTGGCTCTCATGTATGTCACTTTAATACAGTATTTTTTTGCTTGTCTTGGATGTGTACTTTTTTTTAAGTAATTTTTTTCTCTTTTTGAGTTTTGTTTTAGATTCTTTCCATTGATCCATATTCAACTTTGTTGATCTTTTTCTCCATCCTGTCTAATCTGCTGTTCCCCTCGAACCTGTGATCCTGCTGCCTTAGAATTGTGAGTAGCTGGGACTACAGGGAAGTGATAACACCGCTGGTGCCTTTGGAGGATTTGCTTTGAACGTGGTATAGGCCCCATTTATCTCCGGAGTTTCCTCTCAGGTGTGCTGCCCCCAGGCTGTGCCCAGTAACCCTGCATGCTCTTAAAAAGACTAGCAAGAAAAATCTGAGCTAGATGCTGTGCTGCATGCCTGTAATCCCAGCACTCTGGAAGGTCTGAGGCAGGAAGATCACAAGTTCAAGGTTAGCCTGGTTATTTATTGATTTAGCATGATCCTGTCTCAAAATAAAAAATATAAAATCGGAGGGTTAGCCAACAGAAAGTCTGAGACATCCATCCAAGCCCTCTGGGCTGTTGAAGTGAAAGAAACATTCTGGGACACTTGGAGCTTTGTTACTGATGTCAGATGCTGGAGAGTTTAAGAAAACCTTCTGTGGTTAAAACAAAGGAACAAAGAAATTTCTTGAGATACAGAAAGCTGAAAACAAGACTGTAAAGAGAAAATACCAATGATGGGCATGTTGGCACACGCCTGTAATCCTAGCACTTGGGAGGGTGAGGCAGGAGGATTGCCCCAAGTTTGAGGCCAGCCTGGGCTACATAGTGAGTTCAAGGCCTGGGTTAACCACATAGTGAGACCCTGTCTCCAAAAAAAAAAAAAAAAAAAAGAAATAAAGACAAGAAGAGAGAGAGGAATTACCTGTGCCTCAGGTAGTAAATGAACTGTAAATAAAAAGATCTCCTGTGGTGCAGAAAACTGGAAGCATAAAGAGGTGTTAAGAATCGTGTCTGTGTTCACATCCCATCAGAGGGTCACTTTTTAATTCATTTTGATTTATTTTTCCATCTTTAACTTCACTGTTGTATGTGAAGGGGAACAGGGAGTTGGATTTATTAAGGTATAATTCAGTTGGTCATTTTTATGTGTATAATTTGTGTCTCCTTTTCAGTCACCTTCTGTGGTCCTTAGTTCTTGGCAACTACTAATCTAATTCTTGCCTGGATAATTTCACCTTTTAAATAATATGTAAATAATATGTAAATGAAATGAGCATGTAGCTTTTTTTTCACTAAGGGTTAATTAGTTTATCATTCTGCTTTAGAGATTTATCCATATCGTTGTATGTTTCCATAATTAGTTCCTTTTTGTAACTGAATACTATTTCATTGTATGGATGCATACTCACTTCTGTTATAATGCTTATTTAGAAAATGCAAATTTATTCCAGTATAATCGCTGTATCAGCAAACAATTAAAGCATAACATAAAATTTTCCATTTGTGGTCTGGGGATGTAGCCCAGTGGCACAGCGCCTACCTGGCAAGCACAAGGCCCTGGGTTCAACTCCTGGTACTAAAAAAAAAATTTTTTTTCCATTTGCTCTATCAGCAAACCACATAAGAATTCACGAAATGCCCACGCACACACATGCACACACACACGTACCTCAGACACCTCCAGTTTACTGCCCATGTTGTCAGTTGCACCCCCCACAAGTAGAATTACAATTTCTGATTTCAGACAACCTTACTTCTACTACTCTATGATAATTTACAGACGTCAGCGCTTCCTATTCCCACTTCCATAGCAAATTTAGATTATTTTTAAAAGTGCTGTATTTATTGTGATTTTTTTTTTTTTTTTTTTTTTTTTGCGGCACTGGGGATTGAACTCACAACCTCACGCCTGCCAGGGCAGGCGCTTAAGCCACTGAGCCAAACTCCCAGCCCTGGTTTTTTGAGGCAGGGTCGCACTGTGTAGCTCAGGCCAGCCTTGCACTCGCGTTGCAGCCCAGGCTGGCCTCGAACTCACAACGCTCCTCCTACCTCAGCCTCCCGAGTGCTGGGATTAAAGGTGTGCGCCACCACGCCCAGCTTATTGTGATCTTTAATATGTATAAAAATGGTGCTACTGTTTTTATTGGCACTCTAGTTTTTTAAAGTGTCCCTGGTGAAGTCTTCGTGTGTGATGCCCCAACCTCATTTCCCTCATCTGTTCTGTGGGATTTGTTCCATGATTTTGCACAATATGATTATTCTTAGAATTGCACTTCTCATATTACAGCAGAACTGACATCACCACAATTTGTTTATCCACCTACCATTTGATAGACATTTGGATTGTACTTGAAGGAAATTTGAGGCCATTTCAAGTACAGCTCACAAAAACATTTTTGTGTACATGTTGGGAAAAAAATGACACAGATGCTGGAGAAGGAAGAGGGAGTGAATTTGTTTTATTTTTTTGACCTTTATTAATACATATTTGTAGTACATACTGAGTGCATTCACTGCAGGGGTTGGTGCATGTACATAATGCATTTTAATTCCAGAGGGAGTAAATTTAAAGGTCCTGATGTGGGTGGGGCCCTGCTTGTTTCTGCATGTGGGAGACCTGGCTTTTAAAGTTCATTCTTCATTTGCATCCCAACACCCCTGACTACCTGTTGGATCGGTCTGGGACAGAGCCACCAAGACCTCCTCTGGATCAACATTTGTTTTCAATTCTGATAGTAGTAAGGAGGGACAATAGGAAAGGGCAGATTTTCTTTTGTTTTTCTTTTTTTTTTTTTTGCGGCACCGGGGATTGAACTCACAACCTCGTGCCTGTCAAGGCAGGCGCTTAAGCCACTGAGCCAAACTTCCAGCCCTAGTTTTAAACTTGAGGCAGGGTTGCACTATGTAGCTCAGGCCGGCCTTGCGCTCACGTTGTAGCCCAAGTTGGCCTCGAACTCACAACGCTTCTCCTACCTCAGCCTCCCGAGTGCTGGGATTAAAGGCGTGCGCCACCACGCCCGGTTCAGATTTTCATTTTATTAGGAAGCAAAGTTATGGCATTTGATACACATAGGTGTGTAATATGTTGTGTTAACTTTCTGTCACTATAACAAATACCTGAGCTAATCAACTTACAAAGAGGAAAGGCTTATTTTGGATCACAGTGTTGAAAGTTTCAGCATGTGATCAGTCGGCTCCATTGCTCATAGGTTTATAGCAAGGCAGCACAGCATAGCAGTTTTTTTCAAATTGACTTTCACTGATGCACTTTGAATAAACATAATGATCACGTTCATCATAGGAAATTTGTCCCTGTACCTAATATATCTTGATTTCTCTTTTTTCCCCTAATTCCCTTCCATCCCTTCAATCCATCTTTGCCTCCTTATTTACAAAAGTTTTGTTTCCATTTTCCCTTTTATTCTCTTTTTTCCCTTTCCTTTCCTTTCCTCCCCCCTCCCTTTTTCCCCTTCCCTTAGAATATGTTCTTCCTACTTCCCAATATCTATTATATATTTCGATTCTTATTTACCCTTTTGGTTTCTCTCACGAGAGAAGGAATGTGATATTTAAACATAGGTGTCCGATTTAGCTTGCTTAAAAGTATGATCTCAAGGTACATCTGTTTGCCTAAAAATGTCTCAAGTTTATCCCTCTTTATGGTGGAGTATCACTCCGTTATTTCTAAAAACTACATTTTCTTTATCTATTCATCCATTGATGGACATATGGGCTGTTTCTAAGACTTAGCTATTACACATTATGCTGCTATAAACATGGGCGCTCATGTATTGCTGTAGTATAACAGTGTAGCAGTTAATAATGTGGCAAAGAGAAATCATCCATCTTAGGGCTGGAAAGTGTAAAAAAAGAAGAAATGTCGAGAGTCTCACTACTCCCTTGGAGGCCACAGCCTCAGTCGTGTGAAGACCTCTCACTGCACCTCGCCTCCTCCTGGTTCCACCGCCTTCTAACTGTGCCTCTGGCTGGAGACCAAGCCTTTTAACATGTGCTTCTAGGGGACATTTACTCAAACGACGGCGCATATCAGTGTTATTAATCTGGTCTCGATATATGAAGACTGTTAATTCATATCATTTGTGTATACCTTTTCTAAAGTTAGGGGGGTAGATGTAAATCGATCAGTGTTGCAAAGTTCTGGAGTCATTTGATAAATAATCACTATCCTTTACCTTCCAGCATTAAGCAGTTTCACTGCTCTCTGCTTTCCTTAACTTTCTATGTTATTTAATAACACATTGAATGGGATTTATCCTGCTGTTGACATACTTAAAAAGACCACAGCAGACCTTTCTGAACGGAACAGGACTAACCCTAGACCTCTCCCCACACCCCAAGTCCATGGAAGTATGAGACTGGAGAGAGAAGGGAGGAGAGAATCACCGTGCAGAGGATGCTGAAGCGCTGCTGCTCTCACAAAATCCAATGAGAGCTCCCCAAAGGACAGGTTTGTAAGACTGGAGGTACCATCTAGGGACAAACGTCTTTTCACTACCTGATCCTGCTCTGTAGAGGGATACTTGTTGATGGGCCCAAAGTGTAGCTGGGAGTGGTAAGGAGAAAAATGGCAAACAGGGAGGCAATACCTGCATTTTGACATTCCGTGTGACAAGCAAGAGAAGAGTGAAAATATGGTAATGGGTCGAGGGATGTGAATCATCTTGCCATTGCCCACCCAAGGAAACTGATCTGGTTATCTGGAGCCAAAACGTCCACACCATGGGATAGTGAGTGTCGATTTAGATCTGTTCCGGGGGAGCCCAGCATGAGAGCCGAAGATCTGTTGGATAAAAGCATGGAACATGGACCCAGGTTTAAATCCCAACACTGCTAATTCCATACCTATGGGGAAGTTAACCTCTAGGAACTCATGTTTTGTCTTGTGTTAACACTAGGGTTGGCAGAGGCCAGGCAGCCTCTGTTAGTTTGGAAGCCATGGAGAAGGGCAGAAGGACAGTTGGGAGGGAAATTTCTGGGCTGTGGTGGCCCTTCCTTCCCTCCTTCTAACCTGACATCTCAGGATCTGCCGTTTTCCCACAACTCATTGAGAAGACAACTGGAGATCAGTGGCTGGGTTGAGAGATTTTTTTCAGACTGGTTTGTCAAGGAAGAATAGATTCTCTGTAAATTATGTGACGTGCTGAGCCTGAGCCATCTGGCCATTGCCCTGTCCCAGAGCATGGTTCCTGCCTGGAGAACATAGGCTGTCTGTTCATCACGGAATTGTGCCTTTCTGCTAAATGTTTCACATGGAACATGGGCCTGTGGAGAGACGCAAGTGTGGGGCTTGGTCTGGTCTGTAGGTTTGATCCCATTTTAGCAGCTGACTGATCTTGGGCAAGCTTTTTAAGGTTTTTGAAACCTCTTGTGTCACATGGGGATAATCAGCGCATATGTGGTATACAGATAAGCGTGCACAGAACCACAGTTCAGAACAAGTCTTCAGAAACTGTTAATCTTTATTCTCAGGAAAGTTTAAGTTGTGAAAATGCATATGTATGTACAGAAAGATCCCTTGTTTTGGTGTTTATTCAATTGGTAGATTTCATACAAACACACACACACACACATTTGTATTTGTTTTTAATACTTTGCTGCTTTTTCAGTCAATGAGGAATGTGTCACCAATGGTAAGCCTAGTGTGACCGAAATGACGCTCATCCTCTTTCTCTTGCTTTCTTTTCCTTCTTGGAGGCCCACCACTCCCCACCATCCCTTTCAGTCAATGAACATGATTTCTCAGGAAAACAAAAAAGAATAGTCAGAAGTCCAAGGTTTACTTCAGAATAGAAAAACAATTTTTATTATTCTGACATTGGTTTGGACAGAGTAAAGGGTTCCTAAAAACTCAGTAAGCATCTGTTGATGGATTTGGTCAAATCCTGGAGAGTGGAGCACAGTCTTTCACTGTAACTATCTCTCAACCACTGGGAAGGGGACAGGGAATAAGAGGACGCTGTTTAACTTCTCAGAGGAGACAGGTAAGTAACATGACTTAAATTTAAGTTGCTTAACTAAAGTTGAGACAGGTCCCAGAGTGTGGTTAGTGATGGGGAGAGTGCCCCACAGGAGAGATAACTTAAGGGGTTGCAGGTACATCTCCTTGGCTGTCCGTCTTCCAGTGTGTCTTACTGGTTTCTGCTGGACCATTCAAGAACTCCCCTCCAGATCCCTAATGTATTTCTGGACCCAGGGGTCACTGGGATTGGCACAGATCTCCAGGCCTTTTTTGGTGATAAAGCTATGAAGAGGATGGAAG
>RJWM01036968.1:0-17773 GCA_004363535.1 Dasyprocta punctata
TTTGTGTCTTATATTGTTCATTCAAGGTTTCGATCATTTTCTTAAGTTCTTCTATGTTTTTATCTTGCTCTTCTTTAGATACATACAACATTTCTTTAATAATGATTCTCATTTCATTTTTTAGCTGAGAGAATATTTCTGATTTGATTTTCTCTATAGCTTCATCAAGCTGTTTCTTTAATGCATTTTCTATCATTTCGGAAAGTCCATTTGTGTGACTCCCACTGTCTTCCATTTCAGTATCTCTTGGGTTTGTTCTTTGTGGGTTGGGGGACTGAGACTGCCTCTTGGTCTTTCGTTTTGTCATTTTCTTCTGGAATCTATGTAGCTCTGTGTCCTGCGCGGCTGGCTGGCGTTCCCCTGAGGTTCGCGCTGACTCTTGCGGCGTGCAGGATCGCAGGACCCGGTAGGCTGGGTCCTGTGCGCAGCAAGGAAGGGCGGCCTCCCGGGGCGTGCAGGTGGAGTCTCCTCCTTTACTGGGTGGGGGCCAGGGCCTCCGGGTCCCAGGGAGCTGTGCTGGGCACCGCGCGGGACGCAGACCCGACCCTGGTTCTGTCCGCAAGCTCGGCCCAACAGCTATGCCTGCGGGGCAGGCCCGGGCAGGTCCCAGGCCTACAGTGCCGGGAGCAACCCTGCTGGGCGGCGCGGTCTGCACAGGAGCTGTGGGATGTCACACGCTGGAGCGGAGCCGCGCGGCTGAAGAATGGAGCTGCCGTGCACTCTGCACTCTGGTGGGGGGGGGCCCAAGCTCTCCAGTTCCCTGCAGCTATGTTGCTCAGTTCCCCGGTGAGCAGCTCTGGGTTCCTGGGCTGATTTGGGCTGGGCTGCGTACCTCTGTGTCCTGCGCGGCTGGCCGGCGTTTCCCTGAGGTTCGCGGCATGCAGGATCGCGGGATGCAGTGGGCTGTGTCCTGTGCACAGCAAGGAAGGGTGGCCTCACGGGGCGTGCAGGTGGAGTCTCCTCCTTTACTGGGTGGGGGCCAAGGCCTCCCGGTCCCAGGGAGCTGTGCTGGGCACCGCGCAGGACGCGGACCCGACCCTGGCTCTGTCCGCAAGCTCGGCCCAACAGCTATATATCCTATTGTTAAAATCTTCTAATGCAGTGCTATATCATTTATTTGCATGATATACTTGAAGATCTTTTTAAAATGCATTCAAAATTCAAATATATGTGATGAGTTAAGTATTTTAAAATGCATTAATCTGTTCTATTCCCAATAGCACTTTGGCCTAAACATCTTTTTTCCTTGATATTAATAGTATTGGGCAAGATTTATTGTGAGAAATAGTGTCTACTACTAATTATTATTCTATTTTTAATGTTTCAATGTCTTTATGTTTTAGATGCACGCTTCTAAAATATCTTATTTGAGGTATAGTTTTATATCCATTTTGAAATCTCAGTATTCATTGGCTGTGATCATTGATATATTTGAAAACTTATGTACTGTAACTCTTTTCCAACATTTCACTTTTTTTCAGTCTTGCACATACTTTGAGTTTTGTTTTTAATATTTTCTCTACTGGTTTGAAGTAATTATGCTATTGTTTTAGTTTTAAATTTGTGTCTCACTGTATTATACTACATATTAAATACCTAAAACTAATAAGCATAACACTTAAAAAGCTACCTTTTTTAGCACATTTTAATTTTGATTACATCTGTCTAGGTTTAAGATTTTTCTCTGGCAGATTTCTTTTTTAGTTTTGTCCTCATTTGTTTTAGCCCTAGGTTTTTCCCCCTTATTCACCATATTATTGTTTTCTCCCTCCAACAATGTCTTTTTGGAAATACACATATAAGTTGTATTTGCGTAAGTTTATTATTTCAGATCATTTGTGGAGGAAGGTTATTTTTCTTCTTCTTGAAATGGATTTTTAAATTTCCTTTAATTCCAGGCTCTTGTTTTTTTCTATTTTTTCATTTGTAAATGTCTTTACTTCTTGTTAGTTTCCTTTATTTTTATTTTTATTTATTTATTTATTTGCAAAACTGGGTATTGAATCCAAGACAGGCACTGAATTACATCCCTGACTCCTCTCTTTCTTTTTCCTTCTCTCTCTCTCTCTCTCTCTCTCTCTCTCTCTCTCTCTCTCTCTCTCTCTCTCTCTCTCTCATTTAGTTTTGTAAATTTTGTGACAAAACCTTGCCGAGTTCCTCAGGCTGTCCTGGAACTCGTGGCCCTCTTGACTTTTTCTTGTGAGTAGCAGAGTCACAGGCTATATTAGCATGGAATAAGCCTAGACCGAGTTCTTTAAAATGAAGTTTTCATCATTAGACATGATTACTTCCTTTCATCCTAGTGACTAAATGTACATCACAGCTAAGACACAGAAAAAAAGAGGAAATTCATCAAAAAACACTGCCTTTTACATCAATAGCAGTGAAAACATGAGCCTGCCTGGGGGCTATACAGATATCTTCACCGCATGAGTGCACTAACAGAGATAGATGGACACACAGGACTAAATTCATACATATGCTAAGTCATCAAAGACGAATGTCTCACTCATAGAGAACCTATTGATGAAGGAGCGTGAACCCACTCACTCAACCTGATGGAAAGACTGACTAAGTTGTGGTGTAAAATGGAAAAAAATGCTTCACACAACAGTATTTTATATACTCAAATAAAAGGATAGTTTACATGGATTCCAAAACAACCAGTTTTGAAAACAAAAATAGAGCACTCATCACCTTTCAGAAATAATACCTTACAGATAAGGAAAACTTTTTGGGTCTATACATTTGGTGAGAATGCTAGAATGTTACAGGTTAGAACGTGACGGGAAGAATAAGGCAAGATGTATTTCTGAGTGCTATGAATCATGGCCTCTCTTAGAATTCAGTTTCTCAGTCTTCAGAATGAAAAATTTGGAAAGTTTTTGAAGCTTCCTTGTCATTTTGAAAATTCTATGTCTTCATATGTGTATATGCAAGCATACAAGCAGGAGCTATAAGTATTTTTCTTTTTTGCCTTTGTTCAGTGCACATTAGTTGCACCGAATACTGGATTTCATTTGGCAAATTCTTCCTTGCACATGGCACACTCTGGTCAGCTCCACACCTGCACTCCTCCTCTTTTCTCTCCTTACTCTCATCTACTTTCCTCCCTCTGCTTTAATTTTTCTCTCTTCCCTTTCTCTCTCTCTCTCTCTGTCTCTCTCCTCTCTCTTCTTCTATATACAAAAGAAAATATGCAACATTTGTTCTTCTGAGTTCTTCTTTCCCTTAAAATGATGATTTCCCGTTACACCTACTTTTCTGCAGATGTTGTCATTTCATTCTTCATGGCTGAGGAACCCATTGTTGTGTCTATATCTCATATTTTCTTTATCCATTCATCAACTGATGATCACCTAGGGTAATGGCACGACTTAGCCACAATGCGTATGGCTATGCCGGTATCTCTAAGCTATGTTGACCTCAGTTCTCTCAGGTGTGTGCTGAGGAGACAGTGTCACAGCTGGACAAATGTCAGCCCTGCTTGGAGTTTTGTAGGTAACCACCAAACTCAATCCCATAGCAGCTGCTCTAATTTACTTTGCCACCAGCAGCATCAGAGTGGTCCTTTCTCCGATATTCTCACCAGCATTTATTGTATTTTCTGGACGGTAACCACTCTGACTAGGTGAGGTGGAATTACAATGTAAGTTTTATTTTCATTTTCGCCATAGCTGAAAAAAAGTTCTAAGAATTTCTAAAATGTGTTTTACAATTTATTCCTTCCCACACCTAATTTTTTAAAGTGTGGGATACTTTATAATTTTGTGTGAAGCCCCAACTTCTTATTTAATTATGGAAATGCTACCAAGGTGAATGTAATTAAAGCACTTTGACTTTTGCGTCACAAATACGATATCTCACCAGGGCTTCAATAATTTAAAAAACACATGATTTTCTAATTCTCCTTAGATAATTAAACCAATGCCTCATGGATGAGATAAAGAAATGTTCAGAAGAAATGACCTTGAAGTGACAGCATTCATTCTCTTAGGTCTAACAACCTATCTGGTGTTACGAGTTGCTTTCTTTGCACTGTTCTCTGTTATCTACATAATCACTGTTATGGGAAACCTGGGCATGATTATGTTAATCAAAATCAACTCTGGACTTCACACTTCCTTGTACTGATCCCTCTCAAGTTTGTCTGTTCTGGATCTGTGTTTCTCTACAAATGTCACCCCCAAATGCTAGAAAATTTCAGTGAGAAAGACCATTTCCTAAGCTGGTTGCCTGGCACAGTGCTATATTGTCATCGCCATGGTCCTCACAGAGCATTGTATGCTGGCCATCATGGCCTGTCACTGTTACATGACCATCTGCAGCTCACTGCCCTACAGAGGCAAGATATCCAAGACTGTCTGTGTGGGCCTGGTTATTGTCCCTTATGTCTATGGATTCCTCCTCAGCGTGATGGACAACTCGTCAATCTAAAGCCTCTCCTTCTGTGGCACCAATGAAATTAACCACTTCTACTGCACTGATCCTCCTCTGATCAAGCTGACCTGGGCTGACACCTACAGCAAAGAGAGCTGTCCATGGGCATTGTAGTTGACTACAGCAACATCCAGTCCCTCCTGATCATATGCACATCCTACACGTTCATCCTTATTACTGTCCTATGAAGTCGCTCTGCAGAGGGGAGAAACAAAGTTTTTTCCACATGTGGGTCCCACCTGACAGAAGTCACAATCTTCTATGGAACCCTCTGCTGTATGCATTTGAGGCGACCCACAGAGAAGTCGGTTGGTGCAGGGCAAGATGGTGGCTGTGTTTCACACCACGCTGATCCTGCGTGCTGAACCCCATGAACCTCAAGAACAAGTATGTGAAGGATACACTCACAAAAGCAATAGGGAGGCAAAAAGTGGAGAAATGCAAGTGCTAGGCCATCATGAAAAACATTTTAGAAATAGAAAAGTGCAACGTTATTCAGTGAGCCGTCATACTGTGGGCTGATTTTGCTCCACACATTTCTGACTTTGCATGTTAGGTAGACGCCAACATTAAAATTTCTGAAAGTTGAAGTTAGCAATGGGAAAAACAGCCATAATTGAGACAGTTCATTCTCACTTCTACTGAGATGCTGTCATCTCAGTCAAAAAGGATTGATTTAACTATAACTTTTATTTTTCTGCACTTTGCTTTGTCTTGCTTTCCTCTTAGATAAATCAATCGAGGAGTCCACAATCTCATGATTAAATACCAACATGGTTTGCTTTGGTTTCTAACCTCTTTAAGGCTTGTTTTATTTTAAGCTTGGCATGCATTCGTAAAGTTACTTCCTGCTCCTGAATGGGAACTAGGAAACAGCTGACTTGTGAAAAGGTTCCTCAGATGTTTTAAATCTTTCCAACAACGAATGTGTTCAGATCTTACAGGTCAATATTTAATCATATCACCACACTTCCCTTGTGAGAAATGTTTACTCCAGGGCACAGTAAAAGACCAGGGTTCTGTCTACAATTAAATAGCAATTTCGCAGCACTGGAGAACATTACTGTTTGGATATGAATTTTCTTCCAAAATGTTACATGTTGAAGGCTCAGTCACCAGTGTCCCTGTGGCCACAGTAGGGACTTTGGGAGGGAAACACCATCACGAGTCTGATCTCATCAGTGGAATAACTGGATGGATGCACAGCTTAATAGGCTACTGGAAGATAGCGGGAGTGTTAGGAAATAAGCCCTAGACGGAGCATGCAGGCTCCTGGGGGAGGCCCTTGCTCTTCCTTCCCTCTCTCTCTTTCTTCCTGGCTACTATGAGGTGAGCAGGTTTGCTCTGCAGCCCACTTCCACCCTGCTGGATTTCCTTAGCCTGGTCTCCAAAGCACCAGCTTAATCAACCACAGGCTGACATCTGTGAGACCATAAGCCAAAATAAATTTCCTTTTATGTTACTTATCACAGGTATTTTGTCACAGTGACAGAATAGTGTACTCTTCTCTAGTACAGTGAACAAATGTCCACAATAACATGGGAGAATACATGGGTAACATAGCTTTGATGGAGTGAAAAAGAGAAAACAGATAATATAGCTTTAGTGGACTAAAAAGTAGTTTCTATGTAAATCACGCTGGGCTCCCCACACACATATGTGACTATTACAGCACAGGTGAAAGTTAAGCTGACATCACCTCTGTGCTGCCAATCACCGCAGTCACCTTTGATTTTACTTTCAAGTGAAGAACTTTTCCTCAACTCCTCAAAATAAGATTCTTCCAATGGACATTTCTACTTCAAATATTTCTCTGTGATGCATTATTTTCAATTGCTTAATAGAATTAAATAACTTTAATTCTGGATGCATTTTAGACATAATCTAATACAAAAGCTTGATGTAACAGAGAAAAGAGTTAAACCCAAAGAACGCACTGATATAGCTAGAATAAAATTGACCATTTTCATATCTGTGACAGAAAGCTGGCAATATTTACTTAATCAAGTGACGACCTATTCTTGTACAATCTGAAACTGAGTACATAAATGTCTGTGAGTTAAAATTGCTCAGGGAGAAATTATTTCTTAAAGAAGTATATCTCGCTGAGAATTTAGCTCAGCATAAGCATCTGCCTGGCAGGTGTGGGGTTGTGAGTTTGATCCCTGGTACCAAAAAAAAAAAAAGTATCTGTCATATCTTCTCATTTGACTGATGTGTTGTCAACTTATTTACAATGATACCCAACACCTAATATTAATAACATGCTTCATGGATGATAATAGCTTCTCTATACCTAATAAAATCTCCATGAATGTTGTGTGAAATCCCTTATAGTATATGCCTTTGCCACATAAATAAACATTTTCTAGAGGCTCTCTATTACAACTAAGTTTTCTTTTCATAAAATACCTTGATAAAATACTTTCTAAAGGACTCTGGTTGTTTTAAAACCAAGATTATATGGAAAATTCCATCTTTACACAGATTGAGGGCTCACTGTATTTAATTTCTTATCTTTATTTTTTCTCATGTGTCAGGGATTTTTTAAACCACAAATAATTTTTAATTGTCGTTTCACTGGCACCATTTTGTGAATCGTGATGGCAACATGATCAGGTTGGCTCACTTCGGCAGAAGTTGCCACCACTCTCTGTTGTCGTTGTTACCATTCTTGTCTTCCACCCATTTCTTCACCATCATCGTACATGGGGCTCTGATACGGACTCAACCACATCACAACAACACTTGTGAGTTCTAAGGTGTTTTTGTTTCGCTTTGTTTATTTTGTTTTGTTTCCCACCAAACAATTTAATTCTCTGTGGATACTGACTGGTGTCCCACAGTTCCATTCATTTCTAACTCTACCAACATCGACTCTGTCCCAGATGCTACAAGGTAAGAGCTCAAGACTTCCCTTCTCAAGATGCCAATCTCAAATATGGGTGTCTGGTACTTCTTACCAAGGGGCTATCAGCTAGATGTTCCATGACCCCTTTCCTGGGTTTAATTGTTTACTAGATTAGCTCATAAAAGTCAGGAAGATGGTTAGTAAAAAGGTTAATTCCTAGACCACTAGTTCATTCCAGCCATTTGGGGGAGATGCACGGCTCACGGGCTCCGGAGAAACCTTACCACCTCCATCCATCACATCTGTGTGCACATCCACCAGGAGCTCCATGAGTCCTGTTCTTTTGAGTTTTTACTGCCTCTATTACATGAGAATGAGTGATTAGATCACTGGACACTGATTATGAAGTCGTCTCTAGCTCTTCTTCGGTGTTTCTCAGAGGTCAGAAAGTGGATATGAAAATTGGGACTATCTAATCGCAAGACTACTTTCATTGGCCAACTGGTCTTCCATCCTTAGAAGCTTTCCAAAGAACCCTTCATTCACACAAACACAGGTGTGCTTAAAAAGGGTTTGCTACAAACGACAAAAATTATCCTATCACTTCTCTACTTTTATCACTTAGGAAGTTAAGAGTTCTAGGAGCTCTGGCCAGGAACCACAGATGAAGATCAAACACATAATTTTTCATTATATCACACTATCACAATTATACATACATTAGGCAAAGTATAAGAGACTCGAAAGAAAATAAGGTGAAAAATTAATGTACTAAAACATTTTGAAACCTATTCTAATTTGGAAAAAAGGGAGACACAAAAATTAAAGCTAGAAGAGTTTGCACCGTGTATTTGCCTGAGAAACAGGAGGCTGTGTGTCTCACCCTTTTTCTTTTTTCTTTTCTTTCTTTTTCTTTTTTTTTTTTTTTTTTTTTTTTTTTTTTTTTTTTTTTTTTTTTTTTTTTTTTTTTTTTTTTTTTTTTTTTTTTTTTTTTTTTTTTTTTTTGGTGGCACCAAGGATCGAACTCACAACCTCACACCTGCCAGACAGGCACTTAAGCCACTGAGCCAAACTCCCGGCCCTGTCTCACCCTTTTTCACTGCATTAGATTTGGGAATTGAGGACAGTTCTAGCAGATATTCCTCTAAATCTGTAAAATTTAAGTATTAGAATAATCTGAATTCATTTTCCTAGTCAATCACTGTAAGATTTAGTTGAACTCTATGAAAGTTGCAAGTTTCTAAAATAAAAGCGATTGCAGAATGTGTCTTGAGAGATGAGACATCAGTTTTCCAAGGACTTGTATGGTCCATTGTGGTACAAGAGCTTCAAACTGTTCCTTGTTCATTAAAGATCCAGGAAAAGTGCATAAAACTGGAAAATAACTGGTAGAGTATGGGAAATGCAGAAGTAAGCACATGACAGACTGTATAACCAAAACATTAGATGTGGAAGAACAGAGACAATTTTTAACTATATGCCAAATGCATAATAAACATCTAAATAAACAAATGAAGGAACACCAGTGTCTAAGGATGATGATGGTCAGGTCAAACCTTGTGGCTTTTTGCTGTTTTAGAGAACACCCACCTGCTAGAACTCAGATGCCACCTACTGAAAAGTAGGAAGAATGAATCAAATTGAGCTTCTTCCATCTGAAAATACAACTCAAATGCTAATTAAGATTAACTCAAGGAATAAAATAGTATGCCTTAGAAATGTTGTAAACTGCAGTTTAAGCACAATCCAGTTGCAGACGAATGTCACTGTCCATAAAATTTTTACGTTATGTTTCTCAACCATTTAGCATTTCTAATTGGCTAGAAACTGTGAACATGAGAAAAATAGTTATTATTTCTCATGGAAACATGAGAAAGTAGGCGTATTATGCTTTATCAGCAAAAAATTATTAAGCAACTTAATTTTCATAGAATTTATAAACCAAGCAACCAACATATACAACAAAACTAGCGAAGGGAACCAAAATCTTCTCCCTGAAATGTTAGAGATTATTGACAAAAAAAAAAAAAATGGAAATGAAGAGGGTGCATCCTGCCTGTTCTGTCTGCCCAAATAGCAGGACAGAAATTTCATGCAAAGTTTTTTTTTTTCCCAACTAAATCCTTCATCACCAGAAATAGCAGCTCATCAGCCCAGGAAGGCACCGGAAGATAAGAGAGAGGGGTCTGTGGGTAGAGTTCCTCTGATAAGTTCACCGTTTTATAGTTTCCTCCTTTTCAGACTTCTGGTATTGCTCTTCTTTGTTCTGTCACTATGCTGAGAACTGTGGCTCTGCCAGTCAAGTTTCTGCAGCACACAATGCCCAAGACAATTGAGTTATAAGTGAAAATACTGACTTTACCTCTCCATTTTAGAAGTTCCAGTTCATGATTGGTTGGGCCAGTTGCTTTCAGGACTGGGATGAGACAGCACATCTTGGTGGAGAGTTTGCTGTGGAACAAAGCCGCTCAGAGGGTGGTGGAGAAGTGAGAGAGAGGAAGAGGATGTGGCCGAGATCCCCATACCTCTTCAAGGGCACCGCTCTGAGAGCTAGATCTCCACTTGGCTCTGCTTCACAGGGATACAGCACTCTCTGCAGTACCACTGGCTAAAGACCATGTCTTTTAACATCTGGGCTTGTAGCAGCCACTTAGCCAAACCACAGCAATGGCTCTTTGTTAGAGTCCTGGTTAAGCAAGGCCCCAAGCTTTTTTGAGAGAATTGCTTTCTTAATGGAGTTGCTTTTCTCCCTGATGATAAGAACATCATTTGTTACCAATCTTACTTGTTTTATCCTGCTAATCACTTTTTAAATGAAAGTGTCCTAATTATGAATTTACAGGCGTTGAAGAAATGCCATCGTTTCTCCTCTTCATTGCCAAAACTAAGCTAGGAATTGAGTTGGGTTTAGTATTTTAATTTTTTCATACAAAAGAAGCCCACTGAGGGTGCATTGCTGACATGGGTACAGTATAGAAAATGCATCTTCTTTTATCTCTCATTTTTTAACTAATTGTTGCTTACTGGAAAAGGGCATGAAATTTCTCCATTAATTCAGTAGTATTTGCCTGCTGTAAAGTACAGGTTATTCAAAATCTATGTTGTAACTGATGCAATATTAATACTATTATCATATCACAAAGCAAAACTTTATACCTCCTGCAACAAATGCAGCATATTTACTAGGACTTGCGGTTTTGTAATCCTGGCTTTAAAAATTCAAATTCTGCTGAGAGTATCTTGCTCTTGAGATTCATTTTTTATCACCGATGATGTAATAGGTTGCATCTTAGTTACTTCCTTGGATTTCCGTTGATATTCTCTAGTGAGAATGTTCCCTAGTGGGAAACTCAGTCTTTATAAATCCTTATGAATTTTCCATTGATGACAATAGTTGCAATGCTTCCAGGAGCATTTTTTCTTCATGGGCAGGTACGTACACAGACAAGAAAAATGTGTTTTTTGTTGTTGTTGTTGTTTTTTGTTTTTTTGGTAATACCACTGCAAAGTGTCAGGTGTCCAGGCTTGTAATTCTGTGCAGGAAGAGAATTTTTCATGGGGGTTTTCAGGAAATGAGAAAAAGGAAATTATAACATGTATATTTTTTTCATTAAAAGAACTCACATATTAATAT
Source organism: Dasyprocta punctata (assembly GCA_004363535.1). NCBI lineage: Eukaryota > Metazoa > Chordata > Mammalia > Rodentia > Dasyproctidae > Dasyprocta > Dasyprocta punctata. The sequence goes on from RJWM01036968.1 coordinate 10,926, forward strand.
AGATGTATATATGTGTATACCATACAGTGTTCATAGTATCACTTGAAACCCACATATGCAATCATATCTGTGTGCATGCACATATAGAATTTATATAGACAACTTATATGATGACTTCTTTATTACCTAAAAGAGAAACACTATTTTTGTCCATCATGGAGGTATGAAGATGATAAGTTAGATATCAAATGACAAATGTCTTTAAGATATTCCAAAGCATAGCTGTACAATCTGATGTAAAATATTAAGCCATAACTTCCTTTTTCCTTATAAATAAATGGCACCCTCATATAAAATATTGATGAAACAAGGCCAGGTAATGTTACAGACTAGAAGTCGAGTCTTATCTTAGAGTTTTCTAATCTATTTGCATTCTGCAAAAACACATTTTTCAAATTATAAGACAACTTAGGAGTCACAATGAAATTTTATTCCTTTCTTGATTTTTACATTATGTTCATAGTTATTCAAAGATGAGTACAATCATAATGTGTGCTATTATATGTTTTTTTTTCTAGTACTGGAGATCAAATTCAGAGGTGATCCACCACTGAACTCTATTTCCAGACCCTTTTAAAAATTTTTTATATTTTTATTTTGAAGCAGGGACTTGTTAAAATGCTCCTTTTGGACTCGAATTCATGATTCTCATGCCTCTGGCTCCTCAATGCACTTTTCAACTTAAAAGTTGAGAATATTACACACAGAAATGTATGATTCTTTTAGCCAGAAGTGAATTCTATAAGTAAATATTAAAATGAATGCTCCTGTCATAACTTCCTCATGGGTCCTTTCTGGTGACCCTAAAATAAACTGAAAGATACAGAAAAAAAAAGTATTAACTGGTTTTTTCTCAAGGCATAGAGGAAAATGGCAAATCATTGTTTGAATTCTTCTAGTAAACCTCCATCTAATAGTTTACATCAGTGGAGTCTATTCGGTTCAGTCTATCTCCTAATTTTTAGAAATAAGAAAATTAAGTCCTCCCCAAAATTTTATTTAAAAAGTTAAGACTAGAATACACAGTTGGGGAGTTTCCTTAGTGTGTCCTTTGTGCAATTCTCCATGTAAAAGTATTCTAGTTAATCCTAGTGATGACTCCATGAGGCATGTTCTGTTATTATCTCCACTTACTGTGAAGAAACTACAGCAAGTGTGTAAATAGACTAAAGTCACAAATCTCATGAAGGGTAAACTTTGGAATCAAACTCAGGGTGCTAACCATTTTATTACTAACAACATACTTTGTTAATACATAGTGCATAAGGCAACAATCAAGGTATCCAAGTTGCTCATCTTGATTCCATTGTGGTTTTCCCATATAGCCAGTGGATAATGATACTTCGGTGGCAAATGCAGGATAGTTTGTGATGAAAGATCAATTTCCTGGCTTATAAGTCAATAGAACATTAGGAGAAAATTAATGCTTGTAAATTAGTCCAAATATTTATGCCATTAAATGTGGTAGCCAGAGTCCATAATCCAGATTTCTTCATATTAATAGAATGTGGTCAAAAATCAAACATGTTACTCTGCAACCCATCAACGAATTTTGTTAACTTTACATTTTGAAATTTTCATTAATTTATTCACTTCTACAAACACACAGAAAAGACTGAATATTTTATTATGTTTGGTAACTCACAGCTCTAGGAAAGAGAAGTGGGAGGTTGTCACAGAATTTGTTACTTTTTTAAGGTACAACTGAGAATTTCTTTGCATGCAAGGATTTGATACTTTTTAAAGTTGACTTTAAAAAGTAAGTGTTGTTTTACCTGATGTGAGTAATGCATTTATGTTAAAACATTTATTCCATTTTAACTCAGTTACAAAATACATATCTGCAATTTGTCAGATGACGACATTCAAATTTCTGATTAAGGAATATCATTTCTTAGCTGTGACTTTAAATGGATTTCTAATATATGGTAGACCATCTGTGTTTCACAAATCAAATAAATAAATAACATACATGCACATACTCAAAATTGGGACCAGTGACAAATGGTATTTTTCTTTCAAGAAAATAAAATAATTTCCTTTTGAAATATCTATTTCTAGACAACTAAATGACACACAATAATTTATGGTGTAATATGGCTTTTCCTGTAAAAGATAATATATGTATACATGCATTAGACAAATCAATGTAAAACAAGCAAAAACATTTAAAAAATAATGATGAGATGTAAAAATATCAGTGCCAATTGATAGAAAATGGGTTAAGAAAGATAAGCTTAATGCAAAGTAACTATTTTTTCAGCATATTTATTGATTTCTGTTTGTTTTATTAGATAAAATGCATCTTTCTCTGGATTGGACTTAAGAAAATGCTTAATTTTACTGATGTTACAGAATTTGTTCTTTTAGGGTTAACTAGTCACCCTGACCTGCAACTCCTTTTCTTTGTGGTTTTCTTGCTGGTCTACCTTATCACCTTGCTTGGGAATATTGGTATGATCATATTAATTCGGATTAGTTCTCAACTCAACAGTCCTATGTACTTTTTCCTTGGTCACCTCTCTTTTGCAGATGTGTGGTTCTCCTCTAATGTGACCCCTAAAATGTTGGAAAATTTGGTTTCTAAGGTCAAAACCATCTCCTATGCTGGTTGTATAGTGCAATGCCTTCTTCTTCATTGCCTTTGTTCATGTCGAAGTCTTTATCCTGGCTGTGATGGCCTTTGATCGCTACATGGCGATTGGCAACCCTCTGCTCTATGGAAGCAGAATGTCAAGAACTGTCTGTATTCGGCTGACTGCTTTCCCTTACGTGTATGGCTTCTTCATCAGTTTGATCTCAACACTGAGGACCCATGGTTTGTACTTCTGTGGAAACACTGAGATCAACCACTTCTACTGTGCGGATCCAGCTCTCATCAAAATGGCCTGTGCTGGGACCGCCATTAAAGAGTACACCGTGCGCACGTTAGCAGGCCTAAACTTCTCCTACTCCTTATTGGTTATCATCGTCTCCTATATATTCATCCTAATTGCTATCCTAAGAATGCGCTCTGCAGAAGGAAGGAAGAAGGCCTTTTCCACATGTGGGTCTCACGACCACGGTCACCATGTTCTATGGGACGCTCTTCTTCATGTACCTCAGGAGCCCGACCGAGGAGTCTGTGGAGCAGAGCAAGATGGTGGCTGTGTTTTACACCATGGTGATTCCTATGCTGAACCCCATGATCTACAGTCTGAGGAACAAGGACGGGAAGGAAGCCATGAACAAAGCTGTCAGCAGAATGGTTTTAACTAAATAAAAACTTTAAAGGCCTGATGAATCTAAGAGGTGGAAGACATTGTTTCAGATAATTTTGGGGAAATGAGTTATTTTTATTTTCAATGAGTAGACAAAAACAATATGTAATTGAACAGGGAATAATGATGCAGAAAGGAAGTGGTTGTAAAGAGGATTCAGGATCATAAAATCTGTGATGGGAAAACCCATTGATGTCGTTTGTAGATTCTCTCCTCCTAATATGGTCAAATTCGGTAGATTGATTTGTAATTTGAGAAGTCTTTTTGTGACTCTTTGACATTTCACAAGATTCCCATTGTTTAAATTCAGCTTTTAAAAGAGCTTTCATGTTCTCTATGGTTTCTTTTTGCACCTAGCAGATGATTTGTTGTTTGGTCATACAGTACCTTGTTACTTTACAATGTTTAGATTGAAAGCTTCACCATGAATTGCAGTGGTGTCTCAGTGTGTAACTCAATTCCACAGTTCTGGGAATGTGTTCCTTAGTCCATATAGTGTTCTCAAAGGGAAGCAAAAGTTTCCTTGACCCTTCTGTTGTGGAAATGAATTGTTTGGAAAAAGAAGCATACATGAAGCAAGGTATTACTCTATGGTTATTTTTAAAGACAATGTTGCTGTCAGTTTTGCTTACCATGTAGTATAAACTTTTTTGTTTGTTTGTTTTTTGGTTCCAGGGATTGAACTCACAAACTCGTGCATGCCAGGCAGTCGCTTATACTACTGGGCTAAGTCCTGGGCCCTATTTTTGAGACAGGGTCTCACTATGCAGTTCAGGTTGGCCTTGAACGCACTTTGTAGCACAGGCTGGTCTTGAACTCACAATGATCCTCCTGCCTCAGCCTCCCAAGTGCTGGGATTAAAGGCGTGTGCCACCACACCCAACTCATGCACTATAAATTTTAAGCAGCATTAACTAACTGTACACTATGCACTTTCACTTTCAAGTGCATACTAATTTACTACACAAACTGATTCATGAAAAACTTATTTAACATTCTATACTATCTACTTAAGATGATCTTCCTGTCTTACATCTTAAAATGAGTATCAGAAAGTGATAAGACCACTTTCTGATGTTTTGGAATTTTAACTGGGCATCAAAAGGCAGATATGAGGAACTCAAACTATTTTGAAGAAATGTGGAAATATATTTCTTTATTTTTTTGTGATATTCTGTTTTTCAAAGTTTGGTGGAAAGAGAAACAAAGTATAGCATTCAAAGTTTCTAGCACATTCATTTGTACTATTCCTCTTACCTTGGTTACTTTTCTCTCATTGCTGGAACAAAATACTCAACACCCAAAATGAATGAAGGAAAGGTTTATTTAGCTTACAGCTTTTGGAGATTTCAGTCCATAATCAGCTGGCTCCAAGGCAGGGCAACATGGCAAGGGGCAACACTTCCAGATAGTAGAAGACAGCAGAGCAACAAGAGCAGAGAGCAGGGAAAGTTAGCCTCCTTTCCTCCCTTATATTGTATGTAGGCCACCTCCTGCCTTTCAGGGCAGATGTAGCACTAACAAATTCTCTGCGCCCTCCTCTTCACAGGATGAGGATATTTACAAAGTTAGTATCCCAGCTCCCTGCTGATTGGCTTAGTCAAACTTCTAAACTTCTCTAGTTGACACAATGTATCAACCATAACACCTGTCTTTAAAATTAGTAAATGAAATTTTGTGCACAGTGACTGCCATATCCTTTGATATTTTGCTATACTCCTAAAGTTTTGGTTTGGAAAAGAGAAAATCTTTTGTTGCACAGAGAATGGACTTCGATAATAAATACACATGTCTATAACGTTTCTGGTTATGGTACAAGACTGTTCATTTTTTATTTACCAAAACATTTAGAAGGACATTGAAAACATTAAAGTGGCATTTCCCAAATAAATCAAAATTAAGCTCTTACAAATATCCATAGTTATGTATACATATGTGCATACATATATGCACATTTGCATTTGTACATAAGTATACATGTTGCGTAGCTGCATAACTTTTTAATGTGAGCCAACTTGAACAGCATTCTATGCAAATTCCTCTTTGAGAATTCTTGGCATCAATCGAGTTGTCTCACCAGAATAATACTACTTACAGTGTGATAAATTGTGTTTATCACATTAGTATAACATATCACATGGTATCTCAATGTACTATTTTATTCTCCTTTCTACTACACCTAAATTTACAACTCCAAACTGTCTAATTCACCAAGAGATCTTCTTCCTCTATTTTGCAATATCCTGAACATAGATCGTATCGCTTTGTCATTTTGAGATGAAGAATATTTTCTCATTGTTGTAATTTAAACATTCCAAGGAATTAATGAAGTTGAATGTAACAACATATTCTTTGGGCATTTTCATTATTTGAATTATGTTTATTTGTGTTTTTTTCAGGTGTATAATCTATATTTTTGAAATAATCATTTACTATCTAAAGTGCTAGCTTACTTAACTTTAATATTTATGAGAGAAAAGATCGTTTCTGACTTGATCATGATTATAATACCAGTATGATAGGCACTCCACATCATGTGAGATTAATTTGACAATAACAGCAGTCAACTATTCGTTTACAATACAAGCAATATTTTCTGCTTAAAGTTTTTGCTTGTTTTCTTATGGTGTTTCAAGGATATTGATACTATCAATAATTATATAGTTGGATTTGCTAAGCTTTGTCTTTCCTCATTAGTGTTATAATAAAAAAATTCCTCTTGCAAGTGAATAATATGGAGTCTTCTCTGTTTGCACAAATATCAATTTCGCTTCCTGTTTTCATGATTAATAAGACCAAACAAAAATGTATTTCTCAGCTTTGCTTGCAATTTCTTTGTCCACTCGGCTCACTTTTCCCTAAGGGTGTGTGAGTAGAGGGTTGTGTACTATTTGTAAGCCAGGACATATCTGTCTCCCAGATATCTTGCTGTATTTTATCACTTTTTTTGTGTCTGTCCATCAGATGCTGACATGGCTCTCATAGGCCTGAGGGGTTGGTGGGGAGTCTTAGGTCGCAATATCTGTTCTTAGTCACACTGTCAGACACCTGCAAACGTGCCCATTTCACTGTTACATGAGCAAGAAATAAACATCTAGTAGCCTAAAGCATCAATTCAATGCCTAATCACATTTTCGGAAATTGTTGTAGACACAAGTATTGTTTTAATTCTCATGAACAGATTGGTTAATCACTCACATGAAAGTTTATATATTGTCTGAGCCAATAATCCCGGGTTGGTTTTCACAAAACTTCATCAAATCATCTTATTAATAATATATCTATCTACTAGTTTTAAAATGACAGTCATAGAATATGTAAAATGCTTTTCTTTATGGGACTTTTGGCCTATTTCTCAGCATTTTAACCTGTTGTTTTCTTGCTCATTTATTCTCTGACCTAACACATGGTTGAGTGCCTATTGGAAAACAGTTGTTATTTTAGTTGTTAGCAATGAACAAAATGGGAAAAAAAATTTGTTTTCACAAGGCTTATATTGCAGTAGTGTGAGACATACACAAAGAAGTAGGTGAACACTTAAATTGCATTGTAAGTGACACTTTTTATATTGGCAATATTTGGAGAACA
>RJWM01036969.1:0-17787 GCA_004363535.1 Dasyprocta punctata
GGGGCGGGCTCCCGAGAAGCCCATTTCTTTCTCTTCCTGGGGTCCATGCCGGTTGCGCAGGCCCCTGGAAGGCAGTCTTATCTATTGATTGGAGGCGCTCAGGCCCAGCGGGGCAGGCTCCGGAGAAGCCTTGATACGTATTTTATAAGTGATGGTACTAAAATTGCTGTCAGCGATATCTCAGTGGTGTGAATATCATCTTTTGTTAAGACTTGGTAAGGTCAGAAAAGTAACAGCATCAAAAATCTTTGATTTGATAAAATGTTCTTTTGCAATGTATTTTTAAAAACTTTTAAATATTGCAAACCTATAATCCCAGCACTTAGAAGACTGAGGCAGTTGGATCTCCACCAATTTGAGGTCAGTCTGGCCTACATAGTGAATTCAGAGGTAGCCTGAGCTACCTAATGAGAATGTGTCTCAAAATAAAAAAAACAAAAAAAAAACAAAAAAAGCAGTTTAAAAATTTGTTTTGCAGCTGAGTGTAGTGGTACACGTCTGTAACCCTAGCAGTCTGGAGGCTGAGTCAGGAAGATCATTGCAAGTTTGAGATCAGCCTGGGCTACAAAGTGAGCTCAAGGCCAGTTTGAACTGCAGAGTGAGACCCTGTCTCAAAAAGACCAAAATTTAAAAAAAAAAAAAAAAAAAAAAAGTCTGTTTTGCACAACTGGTGAAATTGTTAGTATGGTCTTTTTATCTGTTATATAAATCTGAGATATGAGTTTTAAGACGGTATATTTTATGTACTTTTATTAATATTCATCAAAATGTTTATTAATTCAATCAGAACATTGCATTTGGTCTCACAGGAACTACATGTACACTAGGTCAATACATGGCCAACAGGATCTGTATTAAACCTAGAAAAATTATCACTCTCATTTAATACCAGCCAAATGTGCATGGTATTTTCTTATATAATCTGATATACTTATGTACCACCTCAGCTCCTTATTCCTGGTGTTCTTTAAATAATATTGTAAGTCCTACTTGTTAACGAAGTTCCTGTTTTGGCGATACTTTTGAAGCTATTTTCTATTTGTGTTCACTTTCATTTTTATGTTAAGTAGGCAAACTAATCCTTTCAAGTTTTAAGAAGTGAAGTAAGTGTTAAGATTTTAGTTTCCTGCTGTATATTAAAGGTTTATCTGAAAATTTCAAATAAAAGAACTGGTTATATCAGGACTGAGCAAAGAGAAGAGTGAGAATCGACTTTCCTGTGTGTTGTTGTTTACCAGACTTTGCTATTGGGAAAGTCCAGGCAGTTGTTTAAATCACTTTTTGAGCATTTGATATTTCACTTACCTCTTTTTTTGCCCCAATAATCAAACAGTAATTTTCCTCTTAAGTTTTAGAGGTGAAGGAAAGAAAATCTTAGCTAGTATGAAAGATCTTTCATAAATCTGCGAAAGAGCCCTTTAAAATCTCTCCACTTGGAGTTAACACTTCAGAGACATGGTTTTATGTTTATTTTGTTCCTTAAGAGTGTGTGAGGAATGTGATTACTTGTATTTTGCGTGACTTGCTGAACGTGAGCGTTTGGGTGATACTCGCGTCCCTGTAACAGTGTTTCCCTCCTCGCAGATGGGCTGGCCGCACTGTCCTTCTCCATCAGTTCTCTCACCCTGATCGGGATGTTGGCAGCCATCACGTACACGGTAAGTGTAACCGTGGTAATTGAGTTAAAACTAAAGAATCACATTAAAAAGCAACCTTTTTACCTTAATAATCTAGTTAACCTGATTGTTTCTTCTTTAAAATATCCTAGTTCTTTGTTAATTTTCCTTCAATTGTGTTTACTTTAGAGGATTGGTAAAGTTTTAATTACTGAGTGGCAATCATTTTATCTATGTCTTAGTTACTTTTCTTGTTGCTGGGACAAAATTCTGGGCACCCAAAGTTTAAGGGGGAAAGGTTTAGTTAGCTCAGTTTGTGGAGGTTTTAGTCCATCACTGGCTGGCACCAAGGCAGGGTGGTGCATAGCAGAGGGGCGCCATTCATGGCAGCAGAAGACAGCAAAACCAACAACTGAATTTAACAGGGTCTTTCTGCCCCATTTATACTCTTACCTTGGCTGTTGGGATCAGGGCAGTGCCAAACCAGTCAGCGAACTGATCACACATGTTTAATGCCACCATACACATTCTAGATCCCACCACCTCTGAACTGCCCCCAACGACTGCATGAGGCTTTGGGGGGACATCCAGACACAATCCATAAACGTCTGTATTTGTGAAGTTTAATATCCAAAAACAGATTCTATGACTTGTGAACCTTGAAAGTGGGATATATACTGTGTAGTGATAGATTCTGATGTGTAAGCAGCTAGAACTCTGAACAGTAAGTCAGTATCTGCTACTGATTCAGTAGATTTATCTTACTTGGAGATGTGTGAAATGAGCCCCCAGACTAAAACTGTTGGTGCTGGAAAAAATGTACTCAGACAGCAGGCAGGAGACCGTGACAAAGCAGAGTTTACTTCTGCAGGAGGGTACCGTGCACTCAGACGCCAGGCAGCAGGCCGCCAGGCAGCCGGGAACCAGAATTCTTAAGCCCTCATGGGAAGTAGCTGTCCTTTAAATTCATTGGCTGAATGCAGAGACTTGTAATCTGTGGTGGTTGACTAGTTTAAATGTCTAAGGGACATCAAGGGAGGGTCCCTGGAGGGTTTCTGAAGGGGAGGAGAAGCGGGAGGGGAGGTGTGGCTATTAATAAACTATCTTTGGTTTGTCGCTCTGTTCTCAGAATTTAAACTGAGCAGGTGTTGCTCGAAACTCTGAGATAAAGGGGTAGCGGGCAGCCTAGGGTGGACTAGAGTCTGAGATGGAGGTGCTCCAGTTTATTTTGTTTGATAGAAAACACAGGGCCGCCTTTTCTCCCAGAGATACAAGACTTTTAAAATCAGGTATTTTATTATCTAGCTTGATACTTTTCTAGTATATACGGTCTGATGTTCTCCCACACTTTAGGTTTTGCATTTTTTCCCCACGTTTTCTGAAAGCAGCAAAGTGTGAATTATAAATTACAAACAAACTTACTAGTGTTCTATGAGACTTTTGCTTAGGAAAAGAGCAATGATAAATACTTCATTATCCCCCAGAGTTGTACAAAAAAACATTAAATTATCTGAAACCTTTCTGATTCATGAATTTTATATTTAGAGCAATCTAGATTTTTGCAAATAAGAAAAATAAGTATAAGGAAAACATTTTTGGCGATAGTTCCAATGCATCTTTCTTTTGGGTCATTGGTATAATAGCAGAATCTAGTTTTGTTCATGATCATTCATGTATCATACTGTATGCTAAAAGAAGCCTAAAACATGTACATTTTAATATGCTTAGGTGCTTGTGAGTACTGTTTCATTGGTCATTGTTGTGTTTTGTTTTTAGGTATTAGCACATAAGGAATTTGCCCTCTAATACTAGTGGTGATTTCTTTCCATCACAGAGAATAGATGTACAACATGTTAGTATTTGCCTTTTAGGAAGCACTTACATGTCAGACACAAATTAAGAGTTAGACCTGGAACTCTAGTTACTGTGCTGTGGCTGGTTTGTTATGTTAGTGCTGGGTTTGTCTTTTACCTTTCCTGGGTCAGTGTCTTTCTAATTAAATAGGAATAGAAAATGCTTTCTAGGGATTTTTGAAGGTCAAGAGATACTGTTTATAAAAGGGCTTTGCTAACTGTAGGGATATGGAGTAGGAGTAGATGAAAGATTAGTCAGGAGAAACAGAAAAAGAGCAAAGCAGGAGATAATGGCATTGTGGAGAATGATGAAGTTCTGGAATTTTACCCTCCTTGTAGTTTGCCACAGTTTTATGGGTTGCGGCTGAAGCTGCAGGGCTTCTGTGTCCAGGGCAGTTTCTTATTCATAGCAGTGGCCCTTGTGCTTATTTCCTTAGTCCTGGTTCCCACAGGGAACTGTGGGTACAACTTGAAGGACCTGTGTTTCGTGGCTGCATTACAGAAGAGAAACTATGAGCTTGGAGAAGCTGTGTTTTCATGTGGATGTCAAGTGTACCTGCCTTGTGCTCTGGAGAAAGACTTCAGCATCTAGCACGACTGTTTACAGACCTCCTTGAAAGATAGTACAGAAAAGAAAAGCCTTTAGTACCTGGCTTAAAAAATGCATGGAAGTAAAAGACCCTGGAAAACTGTCTCCCATTGGCCAAGTGGTAAATACCAAAAAGCAAAACAAGGCAGCATAGGAGATAGCTAGTCGTGGAGATTGATGCTGTGGTCAGACGAGGAGTGGTTACCCTAACAGTTAAATAGACATGAGTAACAGAAAAGCAAACCAGAACAGAAGAGCGCAAAGATCGCGAGGTGGGCATTGTATGCCATGTTCAGATAGTTACACAAAAGCAAAGCTGTGTGGCAGGAGCTCAGTTAACAAGGGAATAGAAGAAAATGTTTATGTGAGAGGTAGTGAGAGTTCTTGTTCTGTGCAGCCTTAAAGACTTGAATAGGATTTCAGATTTTGTTATGACTGAGACTAGAAACCCTTAGAAGGTTTGGAGTGGAAAAATAATGAGATCTCATATTTTAAAAGTATTAATCTGGCTGCTCTGAATTATAAGCTGTAGAGCTGAAGAATGGGAATGGAAAAAAATCAATGAAGTTATTAAAACTGGTAAGAAGGAAGAGTATTATTGTAGAATAGATATTTTAAACTAATTTAATGTTTTACACTGTTCAAATTGAAGCTTTGAAAATTATCATTTAATCAATTAAACTAAGTATACTAATCATACTAAATTAGTTAAGATAGCCTTACTTTTCCAAAACACAGACGGCTGGATTTAAGGACACTGAGCATCCAGAAGACCTTATCTTAAGACTGAGAACCAGAAAGACCTTAAGAATTGCCATATGCATCGGGAAGGACCAGTTATTAAGGCCTGAGGCCAAGGGAAAAAGCCCATGTCATAGCAGACATGAGACTACCTCTGAGTTGTAAGCTTTCTTGAAGCAATATACACAATGAAATCATGTACTTGGTGGAGAAACTTAAATACTGATCTCAAGTTCATGGAGCCCTTTATCTACTTTACCATCTAAATTTTTTTCACCTTTAACAATGAAATAATATTTGATTAATATAGTTGTGAGGATTTGATCAAACAACTAAATAATATAGCAAGTTTTAGAACCTGTTGACCACTTGATTGAGTCACTATTAACTTAAATATTCATAGTTTCATATGGATCAGACTATAATTTCTATTTCTTTTCTTTCTCAGTGGGAGTAAACCAGATGCTAAAAGTGATTATTTGAAATTTGAATTGTTGCCAGGGATATAGCTCAGCGGCACAAGTGCGAGGTGGCAAGTTTGATCCCTGGTACCAAAACCAAAACAAAAACAAAACCAAATTGAATTATTCAAAGATGAGTCAGTGACAGAGGCATTCATAGTTAAATAATGGTTGGTTGGAGTTTGGAGGCTATGGTTAGACAGATAAGTATCATTTAAATAGCACCCTGAAAACTTTCAAAACTCACTACACGTTTCACTGCTGAGCTGTGGTTTAGACAAAGCTTTTCCATCTGTATTGTTTTTAGAACACATTTGCAGTGCGTGGTGACTACACTCCTCTCGGGGCGCTGGTCCGCACACCTGACGCATCTCAATTCTGTTTTCATTCCCTGTCCCCCCCATCCCTACCTGCTCCCCCATCTCTTGGTCCCTTTCCCTTTTGTGAAACATCTCTTTCCCTATTTTCTATTATCTGTCTTTAATTTTTATTATCTTTTATTTGGGTTTCTTACACAAGAGAAACCGTGTGCTATTTAAGCTTGTGTGTTGGATTTATTAACGTTGTGCCTCATCCTGTTCATGCGGTACCATAGTGTGTATGATGAGCTCCAGTCCTGAGTGTGACTCTTTGTGTGAAATCTAATATCCCGTCCCTAGCTTTCCAGCCATAAAAATGAGCAGTATTATAAATTACTTGTTTCAATAAAAATTAATCGAAAGCACTTACAATTAGATGGTTTTATTGTAAATAGGTAGTTAACAGTACTAATTATATTTGTTGTTTCTCACAACGTATTATGGGAAAGCTTGAATAATTGGTCTTTTCATATGACTTAGCATGTGAGAAGGTATTGTGCATCTTCATAAAGAGACCTAACCTTGACGTAAGTAGCAACATAGTGATGTAAGTAGCAAATAGAGTAATTTGACCCTGAATACTATTAACTAATTAAATACAAAATTATGTCTGTTTAGAATAATAGACTAAGGTTTTGGAACATAATATATTTTTGTTTAGTTTGGAACCTAGTGGATTACTGTTGTTGGTAGTCAGTGTGGAGATTCCTCAAAAAGCTAGGATTGGAGGTCCCATTTGACCCAGTTATTCCCCTTCTGGGCATGTTCCCAGAAGAATTAAAAACATCATACCACAGCGATATATGTGCACCTATGTTTATAGCAGCAAAGTTCATAGTAGCCAGATCTTGGAAACAACCTAAATTCCCATCGACTGAGGAATGGACAAAAAAGATGTGGTATTTCTATATAATGGAATATTACTCATCTATAAAGAATGATAAACTAGACACTCTCATACTTAAATGGATGCACCTTGAGAATGTACTTATTAGTGAACTAAATAAGTCACACATATGTAACCATCGTATTGTTGCACTTGGGTGACAAACTGAAAGAAAAACTATGTTTATGTAAATGTATATAAAAATTAAGATAGTTAAAGAAAAAAATTTTGAGTGAAAAGTAGTTTCCACAGGGTCATTTTCAGATTCCATTTTTACTGTGAATTGTTCTTTTAAAAATAATATAGCATTCATAACATTTGTATTTCTTGCCAATATTTTTCTAATGTCTTATACATTCCTTTTTGTTGTATAATAATAATAAAAAAAATAGAAACTAGTGGATTATTTGAATCTTACTAAGATTTTGACCAAGGTACCAAGTCATTAGGAACAACCAAATAATTAGGTGCTCAGTTGTAGAAGAATGTCAGATACTGTATGAGTTTGCCTATTCTTTAAGCTTAAATTGAAAAGGAATCTTATTATTTTTTTTAAATGAAACCTCTAGTTACAAATGTCTCTATAGAAATTTTAATTTTTTTGGTGCCACCACGTGGGGAAATGTTGAATAATGATATTTGTAATGCAAAATGTATTACTTAGGCTACTGAAATAGAGACAGCTATACTATTTTTGTTTGTTTTATTTTAATTTTGGTACCAGGGATCTAACTGATGACCTCACACTTACCAGGCCGGTGCTTACGGCACTGAACTAAATCCCCGGCCTATACTTTTTAATAATAGAACCATATCAATAAAACCTTAAATGTGACCTCCAAGAAAAAGATTATTGTCATGATGTGAACCATTAATATAAGATATAAACTAATAGATTAAAGAAAATTAAAGTGCCAATTTGAAGATTCAGATACAGAATAAAACATTTAATGTTTTCTTCTTGTTCCTATTAAAAATTCATACTAGTTTGGGCTGCTTTAAGAAATAAATCATAGACTGGCTCGTTTGAAGGACAAACATTTATTTCTGACAGTCCTTGAAGCTGAGAAGTCTACCATCCAGGTGCCAGCAAATTGGGTGTCTGGTGAGGTCCCACTTCCTAGCTTGCTGTTGGCTGTCCTCTCATTGTTTCCTCAAATACTAGCGGGCGGAGGCAGAAAGCAAGGTCTTATTTCTGTCACAAATATTACTCACAAGCGACCTACCATCCCTCCAGAAGGTTCCACTTCCAAATGCCATCGTACTGGGAATAGCTTCAGCATGAATTGGGATGAGGGAAACGGACATTGAGTCCATAGGATCTGATGAAGTAGTGCAGAAGTTCTCAATATCTGGAGACCAAAGTCTCCCTTAAAAGTAAAATTTCTTGTCTTCCATGTGGTGCTATATTGCTTTGAGTCTATATTTTATGGGCCATTATAGGGAAATATCCCTGACCATGCTTTCTTATGATTTACAAGTCTGGCTTTATGTTTAGTGGGAGAAGTCTCTTAAGTCTTACATACTTTTTAAAAAATCATGTCACTCTTCTACATAACTAACAAGCTATGAGTGAAATTAATTGGAAAAGTATTTCTGAAAGCTTTGCATTTGTAGTGTGAGAATTTTGAGTCACCTTTGGGTTTGGTCTCAGTATCCATGTTTTATTGTACTGTATTGCCTTTTAGGATATCATGAGGACTGATGATATAACTTTTCTTGAATGTTCTCTTATTTCTGGGATTTACTCTAAAGCTGTTAAAAAAAAACCCATCTGTAGATTTAATTTGTTTTGTTCTTGTTTCTTGTCTTCCAGTGTGGAAACCAATTCCTTTGCACACATCTAGATAGAAAAATTGCAAAATAGCTTCCTTCAAGTATCTCTTTCTCTTAGGTCCGTAAAGCACTTACTTGACTGTTGCTCTGCAAAGAAATACTGAGTCACACTCCTCTTTTCAGTGCAGATTTGCCTTACTGTTTGCACTTCTTTTTTGTCTTTCTCCTTACACAGTAACTTTTTATTATAATGTCAAATCATAACATTATTTTACAAGAAGGAAGTGGCAGTTAAAATCAGTATTTATACCAAGGACGCATGTAATTTGACTATAGGTAGCTATGTAATATAACCAAGTGTGACTGAATTTGTGAATGTGCAGATAATTATGTCTTCTCTTCTGCCTAGCCAGTGATTATGATACCTTTAATATCAAGATGCATCTAAATTTCACCTCTATAAAATGTGAGAAAATACATGTGAATATGTATTTTTCTTAGAACTGAAAACTTAGTCTTGAGTGCTTACAAAATGAATTGATTTCATCAGTCGTAACAGCGTGGATGCCCTTAAATAATAGATTTTACAAATGTGCGGTAGATGTTTATGTTATGTCTACAGATAGTGCTTAATGTTTACCCTTCAATCCAGTTTTATAGTTAGAAACTCATTCTAGATGAAGCAGAGATACACAGATAAAAAGTGCCATCCTAAATTCAACAGTGCAAGAAGGTAGAAGAAATGTTTTTTAGTTCGACTATGTTATTTTTGAACATTTAGCTGATGATTTATTGTTGGAAGTCTAATAAAATCGGAGGCAATTACAGTCATCTTAGGAGCATTGTAAACTACTGTAAAATTTCTTCAGCCTTGTTGGTTTTCCTGAAATTCACTAGAGGGCAGTAGTAAGCAATAAAATTTTTAATTTTAAAAAGGAATTTCTGAACATTTTTTCATCAAAGAAGTCTGAGGTTAAATGCAAAAGATTATTACTTAAAGACCTTAATGCTTTGCAAAAGTTTATTTCAAGCTTATTAAAAATTTAAATATTGTAATTGAATTTTCTGATAATCCTTGAAACTTAAACATGCAATCTAAAAAGCTAAAAGCTTGGTAACCAAAGAGAGGTTACTTTTTTCTATTTTTCCTATTTCAGACATTTAAAAATTTAGAAAAAAAGTGTTATTTTGGTCTCACATTAGCAAAAGTTGTTACCAATGACAACTTTTTATTTTCTAAGATCCTTTACATTAAGCTATGTAGGAATTTGGTTCAGCTCTTCTAGTAAATCATCAATTTGATATATAAGGAAATGACTTCATGTGAATTAAGATGATTCTTAAAAGATTCTTGAAAGATTTTTGGCCAAATATTATCATCTTAGAAAAATTATTTTGGTAAACGTGTTCATGGAATGAAGGAAGAAGGAAAGAAAGTTAGTCCCAGCATGCCATGGAGTCTTCTGCGATGTTTAGTGGCCTGGCTGGGAAATCTGACTAGCCAATTTTGGCAGACTTAGTAATAAAACAAGTGTGCAGACCAAAAATGTTAAATATACATTGTTATATATCATAAACAAGGCACATTTACAAATCAGGAAGAGCGTTTCAGATGTGGCGTAATTAAGCTAAGATCTGAGTGTCACTGGAATTTGCTAATGAGGTGGGGAAAGAAGGTGGGTGTTCTACATAAGAGCACTTTATGGATTAAGGTGTGATTATTAGACATAGGAAGAAGTTGCACAAAATTAAGAGTGTTTTTGGGGAACTAAGCAGTTGTGAGGCATGAGATAAGGTTAACAAGTTGGTGCTACCCAGGATTACATTAATTTGAGTCTCTTCATGAGATGAATACATCTCTCATTGAATAAAATGGTAGAACAACATTTTAAAATTATCATGAAATTTTGGTATTCTCATATATATGCATATCAGAAATATACATATATAGAGAGATAAATGAGTAGAATTGCTCTAGTTAAAATAGGAACAGGTCATTGTATGGCTAGCTGCCTTCTGTAATGGTGCTAGAGTCACGTTCCCAGAATCCTCGAACTTCTGTGAGTACACTTTGAATGAAAAATATCTTAGTCCAGGAGCATCTTAAAGGATATTAATTAAAAGATTGAAAAATCTCCTAAGCAGTTAGCACATTGCAGGATTAAAGTCCATCCAGTGCAGAATGAGATTAAGCCTAAGAAGTGGCATTTTTCACTTCTGACCATATTCATTGTCGAGAACTCATTCTCAGGGCCCTATCCATCTGCAGGGGAGAGTGGGCAGAATAGCTTGGTTGTAAGCTCAGGAGAATGACAAAGATTTAAAATTATAATTTCATATTGCTTCCAAGTGTGATGTGGTGACCAGGAGATGATAGTTATAAGTGTTTTTTCTAAAAGTCACCCATGGCCTGGTATGGTGGTGCGCACCTGTAACCCAGCACTCGGGAGCTAAAGCGGGAGGTTTGCTGCAAGTTCAGGCTCACCTGGGCTACATAGTGAGTTTGAGCCCAGACTGAACTGCATGGTGAGACCCTGGCTCAGCAAAAACAAAAACAGTCAACAATGATTCCAAATACTGGCCATATGCCAGATGTTACTGAAAGTCAGGTTGATGGTTACAACGAACAGTTGTTTGGAACTGGAGTAAGAGGTTAAGTAGTACATATAAAAATTTATTCTTAATGCTGACTAATAGTTAAAATTACTGGTTGGAAAATATTTAAAATACTTAGCAAAAAGTTTGGTTATGAATGTATAGAACTTTTAAACAAGCTGCATATATATTTAATTGATAGATTCATCAAATACCATGTATGTATTGAAACACTTGTGTTACCTAAAATTTACTGTATGTATTTGGAGAAGATTATATTTCTTTTAATAGAAAATAATTTTGTAACTTGCTTTTACTTTTTCACACTGTTGTAACTTAATTAGCCTGAAGTTATAACACATTGCTTTGATACAGTATTATAGTTACTTTAAGTTTATAGCTTGTCCATTCAACAGTAGTGTTAGAAGCATAAATTTAAGTGCAAACAAAGAATTATGAAACTATAATTATGAACTCCTGCCATGTACTGTGTTCTTCAGTAACACTGCTTTTTCACAATTACTCTTTCAAGTTATTACTCTAAGAACGTTTTTAACCTGAAAATTGTGTATAATATGTTTAAAATAATTTCATTAAAAATGTTTCATGTTTTAGGCCTATGGTATGTCTGCATTGCCTTTAAATCTGATCAAAGGCACCAGAAATGCTGCATACGAACGTTTAGAAAACACTGAAGATATTGAAGAAGTAGAGCAACACATCCAAGCCATTAAATCCAAAGTGAGTTGGTGTTTCATTGTAATTGGGAAGCAGAACAGTATCTTTGAGTTACTTTCTGATGTGACTTCAATGTTGGCAAATGCATAATTTTTTACATTTTTTTTTAATATAGTATATCTTTTAGGAACCTTACTCCTGTTTTTTAAAAAGTATCTTCTGGCAAAAAAAAAGTATCTTCTGGGTAATGTAGGACATAGGCAGTTTGAGATTTTCTATTAATGTTCTAATAACTAAAAATGAAACTTCTGCCTGTTTATGAATAAGACCTCAGTTATCTTGATTGTTCCATATGTAACACCATATTTTACTGCATAACTTATGTTTCACATTTTGCATATGAGTTGAACAAGGTACAGATTACACACATTGACTTGCCAATTAGAGGTAGCTTTAAGAACACAAAATTTTTCTCCCTTTATGGCTTCAAATAACATACAAATCTTATTTAAAGAACTTAGAATAAAAACATTTGAAGTTATTTTAGTAAACTAGTTGGGCCTGTTAAAGAAATCAATAGTAGCACATAAAAAGGAAAACCACACACTGTCTTTGATATGAGGGTAGAGGCAAACATTTTAATATAAACAAAAATATTAGCAACTCAAAATTTACACTGCAATAAAAGAGTATTTTGTAATACTCTAGGTTTATCTCAAATAAAAGATGATACATTAACAAATACATTAAAGTAGTTTAACATGTTAAGATTAAATGGAAAATATAAACATCCTAATAGATCCCGAAGAGTATTTCGTAAAAGTCAATTTGTAGTTATGATTAAAAAAAAACAGAATAAAATCTTGCCAAATTAAAAGAGAAGAAAATACTGAACCAAAGAAGCCTCTAATGAGCATCGTATTTTAACAGTGAAAGAAATACTCCCATTAAAGTCAGACGTAGGATGGTAATGTCAGTATCCTTGCTGCTCTTCAGCATACTCTGGAGATCTGACTCAGATGAGAAAGAATTTAGATAAAAACACTGGGAGGAGGGAGGAAAGGAAGATATCTTTGTTGTTTACAGATGCCATCTACGAAGACAATTAGAATTGACAAACTAGAAAAACTAATAAAGTAAACTAATAAGATATATTTGTAAAACAAATACATAAAAATCATTAACCATTTAGGGGATAACTAAAGAATTAGTCCTTCCACAGTAGCACCAGCTATAAAAATAATAAAGAATGTTAAGATGGAAATGAAAATTTACAGGAAGAAATACAGAAAACTCAAATAAAGAAATCCATTCGTTCCTAGTTGACCAGACTCGGTAGTCCACGGATGAGTGCTCTCAAGTTTAGGTGTAAATTCAGTACAGTCAATAAAATATAAAAAATGAAATTCACACAAAATCTCATTTATAAAACTGGGGTCTAAATTCAAATTGTGATCTCTGAACCAAGAACTTTGGCACCTCCTGGGAGTTTGGTAGAAATGGAGGTTCTTGGCCCACTCAAGACTTAAAGAGTCTTCTCTGGAGGCAGGCCCTGGAAGACAGTTTAACAAGCTTTTCTGGTGATTCTCATGAACAGTAAAATTTGAGAAGCTTTAAGATACACAAGAGGATAGTTGGTTTCAGAAGAGACTGGTAATGCAAATATGTAGAGATTTTTATTCTTTTGAGCATCTCATTGTAAGAGATTTTTGGGCGCAGTCTTCGCCATCTGATTTTAAATTGAGGCTCAGTGCAGTATGCTGGGGAACAGTACTCTGTGCATCTGTGGAGAACCCATTTAATCCTCAGTAGGAACAGTGCAGATATTGTCTTTCCTAATGCCTTTGCGTGTTTCAGTGTCACATGTAACACATTTACATTTCATCTTTTGAGTATTTATAAGTTACCTTCTTATGTCTATGTTGCAGCATCCTGCTGGTGTTCGAATTGGACTGATTGGCATGAGTTCAGAGGACACAGTCACACATCTAACGGGTGGGGATGGGCAGGGCCACATAAACTAAGGGGAAAAGAAATAGCTGGGAGGCAAGGGGAAATAATTAAAAGTGCATGATGGCCAACACTTCTCATCAGCAAGCACCTCTATAGGTGTTTTTTACAAACGATTATTTCCCACATATTTTTGGAAAACAGGAAAAAATTACTAAATTTACACACATCTGCATTTTGGTGCTGACATTGGTTTAGCTAATTTATTGTCACATTGCAATTACCGTAGTTTTTCAGTCTTTAAATTTGCTAAAGGAGTGTCTAAGCTAAAAAAAATATTTATTGTTTGAGCTGCTAAATCTGCGGGTGTTTTATTAAGACCTTAATGGTGAAATACAAAACAAAGCAAATCAAAACAAAACCTCCTTTAATTTGGTCTGTTACTTGCAGAGCAAAGATGGTCGACCTTTGCCAGCAAGGGATAAACGTGCCTTAAAGCAATTTGAAGAAAGGTTACGAACACTTAAGAAAAGAGAGAGGCACTTAGAATTCATTGAAAACAGCTGGTGGACAAAATTTTGTGGCGCTCTGCGTCCCCTGAAGGTAAGTAAAGGTTTAAAAAATTAATGCTGTCACTTTTCTCTTGGGTTTTTGTAGTGCCTCTCAGAGAAATTAAGTTCTTCTTTTGAGGCATCCTGCATGACACTTGAATATGTCTATTTAGAGTTTAAATAATCTAGTTTTGAATCACAGCTCCTTGGTAGTTCAGGCAAGGTATGTAACCCTTCAGAGCTTCGTTTGCTGATGTTTAATGTAGGTATTATAACTGAGTTATTAAGAAATAAAGAAAAATAAAGATAAATAATGTAATATGCTGCCAGCATATTTTGCAAGTTTTACTTTTTTCTGTAAGTAGGAAATCTGGGACTCATACTAGAACTCAAGAATGCTAACTGAAAGTAACAGAATCTGCTTCATTGTTAGATGATGCTTTTGAAAGTATGTACAAAGGTATAATTAAGATGGAAAGCTATTGTTTTCTAATTTTGGGACACCAATGTTTGCCAGCCTCCATCTCTTGGGACTGTCGTATCTAAGACTGAACTAAAGCTATATAATATGGCTTAGACTAAAAAGTAAGTCTTCTGGCCACGGATTTCTAAATTTGCCTGTTCTGTATGTGGGAGCAGTCTGAACACAGGGGTTCATATACAACTACGCAAATTTATTCCAGAAAGTACAGTGACTGCATTGATTTGAAATGAAATCAGGCACAATGAAGCTTGAAAGTGTGCTTTGACTGAATTTCAAAACAAATGCTTCAGAAACTCTATCAAAGACGAGTCAGGTTGAATTCTGGTGCTGCTTTGTCTGCCTTTATAATGAGGAAGAAAATGTATTAACTGCTCAGCCTAAAAAGCTTCTCTTTTGAAAAAGTTTTTCAAAATATAATCAGTTAAATCATTTAATTTTGAGTGTGATCACTCTTTGAACCTTCTGTGAGAATTTTTTATTTTACATGATGCTGAGGGTTGAACCTGGGGCCTCATGCATACTAGGCTGAATTATGCCCCCAGCAGAGGATAAATTTTTTAAGGATTCACTGCAGTCCTCTTTCCCAAGATGGTTTGTGTTCATAGCACCAAGGTACGATGAACCCAACCTGCATTTTAATGTGAGTTCTTTGTAATGTCTTATAAATATTTATAACTCAATCTCTGTCATCAGCTGTCTTCTTTTAATCATGTATGTCTCATTTCAATGAATATGCTTAGAGAGCTTTTAAAATGAACTTTATTAAGTATATAGATTGACATTACCAAATAAAGGTATGTACATATATAGAAAATCCAGAGTCCCAAAATCTACATTGGGCCTTGCCCTGTTCCATTAGGTGAGAAGCTAGGTCACCACTGATGTCCTCTCAGTCATTAAGGTTTAGTTTTCAGCATTTCAGGGTTTCACATCAATGGAATCAGAGAATATAAAATTTTTTGTTTGGCTTCGTTGACATAGCACAAGGTTTTCAAGATTCACCCATATTGCTCCATTTTTTAGTCGTTCATTTCATTTTAGTGCTGAGTAGTATTCTAATGTATGCCTGTATTGCATTTTGTTTATCATTCACCAATGTATGGACATTTTGGTTGTTTTTGGTTTGAGACTATAATGAATATATTTGATGATAGTGTTTTTGCACAAATCTTTGTAATCCTATAATTTCATTTATTTCTCTTGGGTAAATACCTAGGAGTAGAATTTCTGGGTATAATGTTGAATGTTTGTTTAATATCATAAAAGACTGTCAAAATGTTTTTCAGAATGGTTCTAAATACTTTGTATTCCCTTAGCAATATGAGATTTTCTAATTGCTTCATATCCTTGTCCATTCTTAGGTAGTGTTTGTAAGAATTAGCCTAATGACATGCAGTAATATCTCATGGTTTTGCTATTTCTCTGATTACTAGTGATATTGAGCATCTTTTTTGTTATGTTTATTGTCTGTGTATATTCTGTAAAATATGTTTAATAAGTTACATTTTTCTTTTATACGTAATTATTTTGAATTGACACATGGGACATATTTATGTGGTACAGTGTGACTTTCAGTACATATATCTAGTGTGTAATGATTGAATTAGATTATTTTATGTGAATTTTTAGAATTCTTTATACTGTATGGACTTTGCAAATGTATGTATTGTTAATGTCATTCCCTAGCTTGTGGTTTGTTTCCTTAACACTATTGTTTAAGTGGATAGTTGTTAAATTTTGATAAAACTGAGTTTATTTTTGGCTCATATTTTTTATCTGTTCTGAGAGTGTACACATTTTCTCCTATTTTCTTCTAGAAGTATTCTTATGCTTGGGTTGGTGATCGTTTTCTGTTAATTTTATGACTAAAGGATTAAGGTTTATTTACTTTGTATTTGTATCCTGTTGTCTGGCACCATTTCTTGTCAAGACTATCCTTTGCTATTTTTCTTGCATGCTTCATCAAATGGATTTATTATATCAGGGCCTACCTCTGAACTCTTCCTTCCCAATTGATGTATGTCCTTTTTTGTTTGTTTGTTTGTTTGTTTGTTTTTTGGTACCAGGGATATTGAACTCACGACTTTGTGCTTACCAAGCAAGCACCTGAACTGCTGGGCTAAATCCCCTGCCCTTGATCTATGTCTTGATGACAGTACTGCGTTACTAGAGCCTTATAATCAGCCACGAAATTAGGCAGTATGAGCTTCTCAGTTTTATCTTCCTTTTTCAAAAGCATCTGAACTGCTAGATCCTTTGGATTTGTATTACAAGTTGAAATCAGTTCATAATCTGTGAAATATCTACTGAGATTACTTTGAATCTATAGGTAAATTTGGGTAGAATTATTCTTATGGTTTAGATTTAAAATGCGCCCCCCTCCCCGCCACCAGTTTCAGGTATTCAGAAGTGAGGCTTTGGCGAAGTGACTGCTGTGACTTCAAGGGCATTAACCCAGCGATGAGATTATAATTTGATGACATTGTGGGGAGGTGATAGAAATGGGATGGGGGACCTGGTTGGAGGGAGTGAGTGGATCATGGGAGTGTGACCCTGGGGACTATTTCAGGCCCTGTCCCTTCCTCTCTGCCCGTTTCTCTCACTCCCTGATTTTCGGCCCCTGGAAGGGAGCAGCTCTCCTCAGCCACACCTTTCCACCATGTGTCTGCCTTGCCACGGGCCCAGAGCAAGCGGAGCCTGATGACCATGGCTGAAACCTCTGAAACCATGAGCCCAAGTCAGCTGTTCCTCCTCCAAGCTTGTTTTTCTCCGGTGTTTGCTTACAGTAATGAAAGTCTAACAGTATTCAGGGTTAATTGCAGTGTTGGCATGTGGTGATAAATAGGTTTTGGCTTGCAGTTTGGTCTCTTGTTTCTGAAAGGTTCACCATCACTGCCCTAATCCCTGGAGCTTGTAAATATATCACCTTGTGTGACTAAAGGGACTTTGTGGATGTAATTAAGGTTAAACTGCACATTATCCTGGATTGTCCAAATAAGCCCAGTCTAATAGCCCGGACCCTGAAAAGTAACTTTCTTGATAGAGAAAAAAAGAAATTGAAAATTGTTAAGGCAGGGATATTGCAAGTGTGAGAATGACTGGCCCTGCACAACTCTGAGGCCCCCCAAACCAGCATGTGCTTTGTTAGGGGTCCCAGCTGTGTGTGTGGGAGCCGCTTTGGGCGGTGTGGCGCACACAGCAGGCCTCCGCATCCTGTGAACATCTTTGTTTGTCGTACATACAGCACA
>RJWM01036970.1:0-17760 GCA_004363535.1 Dasyprocta punctata
GGTTATGCTTCAGAGGGAAAATCATTAATGACGATAATCTTCTGAGGTTTCCTAAGAATGAAGAAAACTACATTTCAGCACTGCTCTGAATTCCTCCTGTTTGGAGGGAGACACAAATTGTACAAATGGGCTGTTGAACATTATTATTGCATCTTCATCCAACGAGAAAATGGTATTGTCTATTGCTCGGTTAGATAGACTATTCTAGTATCAAGTAATCTGACAGCCTTTGTGACTGGAGCATCTCCCTTCAGGTTTTACACGATCAGTGATTTGTTGTGCATATTAGAGAGTGGTTTCACGTAATGCTTTGCTGTTGTTTTGAGGTGATAACTTCTAAATGGGGTGGTAATTTGTCTTGTTTGGGTGAGGGTCCTGATTTATAAATGTTTTCCAAAGGCCAAATAAAAGAGTTTGTGTGTCTTAGACAAATCAGTGGACATACATACACACATGCACACAAAGATACACAAATACATGGAGCACATCTATAAATCTCTTTGAGTATGACCTAGTTAGGGCTTTTCTTTTATCACTTGTAGAATGTTTTCAAACATTTACAATCATTAGAATTTGATATCTGAAGTTTTAAGGGCTTTGTGCTGCTAGTTATTTGAGAAAGGTAGTGTGAATTGTTAACAGCACAAACTCAGGCATTTCAGAGAGCCATTTTTAGACCTCTTTTCTTCTCTATTTTTATTAGTAACCTTGCAGCTCAGTACGAGATCTCCTCTGTGTGAATTGACAATGTGCCAATGCTGTGGTGTGAAATTGCTGTATGTAACTTTGCCCCAAGGAGTTTAGCAGTCTGGCATTGAACTTTGAAAAAAAAAATGAATGGATTCTTTCTCCCCAAGGTGAAGAGCTGAATGGCCTGGTGTGCAAGGCAATAGATCATGAGTCAGAAGTCACAACCTTGTCACTTACTCGCTGTGTGACCTTGGGCAAATCAATTAACTTCTCTGTGCCTCAGGTTCTCCATCTGTATAATGAGGACCATGATTCCTACCTGTAAAGGAAGGTGAAAGGATTAATGAGGCAATGTCTGCGGAACACATTAAACTCAGTGGAAGAGAGGTGCTCTGTAATTACAAGCCATTATTACTGAATTTAAAAGAGAGTAAAATGGAACCATTTTTTAATCTTCTTTTGTAGGAGTTATTTCAAGTAAAACAGTGTTGGGTAGAAACTTCAATCTGAATGGTTTGTTTAAAATTCTTTAATTTTTGGAGGATTTTTCTCAATTATACAAAATATCAGATTTTCAATATAATAGATCAGAGAATTAACTCCATTCTGAACATTGGTAGAATACAAATCATTAGTATTGAACTTCAGATGGCCTCAAATTTATTCTACTGCCCAGATAGCACTGAGTCTAATTCATCTTACAGAAATAGTTATCTTTTAGATCCTGGAGCCTTAAAACAGAATGTTTCTGAAATGTCTTTTACTACTTTGCTCTAGTTTTAGAAAAGAGGCTCACATTATTTTTGCCAAATATTTTTCAAATATTTTTACTCAATCTAACTGCAGTTTTTTTTCATTCTCAACAAAAAGAATAAACAGACCTTTGTCCACATTAATCTATGCATGCCTAAAGGAACTTACAGAGTCATATTACTGTCTCAATGCTAAATAGACCTATCATTCTCCATTGTTTTTCAGAGGTTCATACTTTGCAATATTGTTATTGTTGGGATCTGAATCTCACTTAACCACCTCCCCCTATATTTTTACTGCTGCAAGGTCTACACTGTGAAGAAATTTAGCTTGTACCAGTTTTGCCACCATCAACTTATCCAAGTTCCTTGGAAGTCACTGAAACTTCCAGCTACCTGTTTTATTTATTGACAATCTAAAAATGCAGGGCTAAATTGCAAGAATTGATTCTCATACTGGCATTTTATAATTCCATATTTTTTGGTTTTGCTTTGTCTTCTTCTGTCTTACTGAGTGACAACATGATGTTTCAGATTTTTCTTAGTATTTAATCTTCTCAACAATCCTGTTAAATACAATCGCCTCTTTTTTATTGATGAAGGAAATGAATTCAAACAGAAAGCACTAGGCTGAATGTAGTTAAGGATCTGGCCACTGGAGTCAGACAGACATGAAAGTGAATCCAATTAATTCATTTCCCCAGACCACACTTTGTCAATGTGGTCTAACAATCCTTATTTCAAAAGTTTAATGAGAAGTACATAAGACAGTGTGTAGTAGGTGCTTAATAGAATTCCTGGTATGTTAAATACTTGATAATTAGTAGCTTTCTGTTTATAATTGTGACTGGAGTCATGGTTAATACTAGTGATTCATCACTGCAAGTAACACATCTTGTAGGCAGAGCCAGTTTTGATGCAAGTCTTTCCCAAGCTCCAAAGATGTTAGTTGGCATTCAAAGTCTTCAATTAGGTTTTAAGATATCAACAGGAACTGTTGTTAGGAAAAAAACCAAGTAATTCCTCAGTTTTATCTTTCTTCCAGGACACTAAGATATATCAGTGATTGGATAAAGTTCTCATGGAGAAATCTTTTGCTGATTAAGTATATGTAAGTAGTTATTATTTAAAAGGGCTTTAGATTTATTATTATATGTGCTGCGGAAGAGAGCAAGGGATTTAGATTTATAATTTGAAAGATTTTTAAAAACATTTCCATATTATAATTAATCAGTTTGTAAGTATGTAAAACATCACCGAAGTATGTACAGCATCACAACAAATAAGCCAATTAATTAATTTTAAAATTTATTCCCAGAACGCTTTAATGATTTGTTGCCTCTAACACTGCTGCAAGTATAAAGCCTACAAAATTGTCTCTTTCTTACCAGACTGTGAAATTTCATGGCAGGGTTTCCACAGTTTTTTCCTTTCTCTGAATCTCTAATGACTTAATAAGATGTTCTTCAAGAATTTTGAATAAAACTAAATTGTCTTTAAGGCCCATATAGTCAAAGAGTGGTGAGATGTAACATTCTGATTCTGATACAAAGTAAAAAAAATGCGATGGTCACCATAAAGTATGTGGGCAAAAGGCTTCAAGAAGTCAGCAGTAGATGAGATCTCAGCTCGGCAGTGTAGGCCCCTGCTCAGCAAGCACAAGGTCCTGAGTTCAATCACAGGTGAAAAAAAAAAAAAACCCACTAAGTGTAAGGAAAACTTGACTTCAGCAATAGGAAGACAGGTAGAGATACCAGTTAAAACAATGGCAGTGCACAAGAACAAAACGCTATATATATATTTTTGTTGTTGTTTGTTCTTGTTGGTGTAGGTATGGTTTATTTATCACGTTTCTACAGTCTTCCACTTCTGTGACATAGGCACCATTTTCAAAGAAAGAAATTGAAATTCTGAGAGAATAAGATACTTAGGTAGTAGTAATAAAACTGAATTTGTCAGGAGTCATTTTGACTTGTGATTAGGCGGGATTAAAAGTAAAACATGATAAAATTTAATGAACATTCTGTTAAGCAGGGATAATACAATTTTCCCCTTAGGATTATCTTTAGGATTAAAATAGATAAGGTAAATACAACGGTGTTTTGTAACATAACAATTTGGATGTTAAGGAAAACTACAGTTTTACATATATGTATAGGTATATATATATGTATATGCAGACAAACACATGCATATGTGTAATTTCTCCACCTGAGCACTTTCATCCACTGAGCTGTTCATGTATACTGCATGCTGCATAGTTGCTGCTTGGTAAGTATTAACTCAAGGACATGCATCTGAATATTAATGTTTGAAGAAAAGAGAATCTTTTTCCAGTTTGGACACCCTGCTTTAAATAAAATTTGTGTATAAAATTATTTTGTTATTTCTCCATAAAGACTACAGAGAAACATAAAGCTCATAACTCTCACATGCAGAAGTTTTGGCATTCTGCTGCACATGAATACAACTGTTTTCATATCAAATCTATTGATTTAATTGAGCTTTTAATTTAACATTTGACAGTATTTATTTCTCTTGACATGAACATGTTATTTTGATACATTAACAGAATTTAATTAAATAAGTTTCTATTCATAAATATTTGAATTATGTTTAAATATTTTCTATAACAAATAATGGATTCATGCATAGAGTTTTGACTCTTTCCCCTGGTTTGAGTCTTTAAAAAAAAAAAAATTCTATGCCTCTAAGTGAAATTGCTAGAGTCATGGATAGGTACATTTTTCAAGATTTTTCACACATAATATCAAAGGGCCTTTCAGGAATATTGTCCTGTCTCCTCAGCTAACATGCTCTACATTATACGTACTATTTTGGAAGGAGCATCACTTTTTTCCCCCCATTTGTTGTTTTCCTTACTGGCAGCTACTCTGGAATCAAATGTAAATTATTCTACTGAAGCTAAAGCTCTGAAGATCATTCACACAATTTTCTGTGTATTTTAAGGACTTTGTCATTTATTAGAGCATGAAGAAATGGATTTACTTTTATTTTCCTATCTCTCAGTCTTTATTTTCATGATATTACATATTTAAGGATGTAAGAAAAGTTTCCCTAAAATTGAAAGATTTAAATTTGGCTTTCTAAATCCCAAAGCATTTTAATATACCAAATTTATCAAGCTATACACATTCATTTTTCTCTATTTTTACTGAACTTAAAATGGCAATATTTCTGCCACTAAATTCTTATCAATATTTGTGCCCAAAGCCTAAACTTACTATAAGAAGAGAGTTTTGAAAATTGGAATGCATGAAAACTTCCAATCTTTTTCAGCTATTACTTAAATTTAGTCATTTAAAATACAATTATAAATGACTTGTGGCTTTTGTCACTTGCTGAAACCATGTACCTTTGACTGGATCTCTCCAAAATTAACTGCATCATAACCTAAAGGGTGAGGACATATTTATCTGCTCATAAAGATACAATTATAAAACTAACACTATAATGTCTTTTTTTTTTAACCAGGAATCAAACTCACAATCTCTCACTTGCCAGGCACGTACTTACACCACTAAGCTAAATTCCAGGTTATAGTGTCATTTTCTAAAAATGCATTTGTATTTATCATTTAGTAACAAAGTGTTTAGGATCTTCATGGATGATAAAAATCATGAAGTTATGTAAAGATCATTTCATATTTGGGTCACAAAATGTTAAGCATTTATAAAATTTAGGAAGTTCTAGAAAGAACTGGATAGCTTCTAGAGTATGCTGGCATAGTTCCCTGGCTGCTTGTGGTATTCACCAATAGGTTTGCTACCTGGATGAAATAGAAAAGGGCAAAAATAAAGGGATTCTAGAATTTTTCAAGTGCTCTAGTCTACACTATCAAGTGTTACCTTTTGCTCTCATTGCCCTTGGACATTTATTTCTTTTGCCTTCTAATGCAGACTCACACCAGTTATTCTTCCTTCCAGTGCCAGGCCTCAGACCTTGGACTGCTACTACAACCTTCATCTTTCTTGTTCTGCACCTTCCAACTTCTTGGGTTGAACAGCTACTAGATATGCAGATTTTGCAGTACACAGCCAGTCATTGTGGACTCTCCTGCTTCAGATCCTGTGAGCTCATCACATAAATCCCTCTATACAAATATAATGTATAGCAAATCTGTTCATGTAGAACATGATGACCAGTACAGGGAAGAGTAAGGTTTGTAATGATTTCATATTTGGGACACATGTTTTAACCTTTATAAAATTTAGTGTGTTCCACCAAGTAGAACTAAACAGTTTCTATTTAGTAAGTTGACTTACTAATTCTCTCTTATCACATGCATTGAGTGTTAAATAACTGATTTTTTCAATGAAATTTAGTCATGTCAAATCTCTTTCTCTATACAATTATTTGACTTCATAATTAACTTCTTCTTTGTGAGATATGTATTTCATGGCAAACCCCATCATTTTTGAAGTCAGATTCACAATTGTGGATAACAGAACTGTCTTAAAAACAGAATACTCTGGTGAAATATATGAATATAAAAAGTTAGGAAACTGGGCAAATTCATGAAGGGGACTCATTAAGTAGAGAATGAATCACACTATTTGAGATATATTGAAATTGTGAAAGGTTTTCCGTTTGTGAGTTTTAGTTAGCAGGCTAGTTTGTGTGTGTGTGTGCGTGTGTGTGTGTGTGTTTTATGGCAGTTTGACAAGACGTGTAGCTTAAAAGAATTAAAGAAGTGTAAGGGTAAAGAGTAGAAAAATAGCTGGCTCAAAATGAACCAAAATGAGTTAAAATCTAGGTACTTTCAATCTAAAGTTGATAAGTGAGCAATGTTTCAATGCAAAGGGATATCTGCTATCTATTATATTCTTTCCCACTTAGGTAAAAGTCAGGTGAAGACTGAATAAGAGTGATAAGAAATTTATGGAGGAGACATGGTTGGAGATAAAACTGAATGCAAAAGAAATAGCACATGCAAAAAGCTAATACAAAAGCAGAAATTGAGAGTTTGAAAATATCATAAGAATAGAAATGGCAGTTGTTGTAGTCAGGGTTCACAAGGAGAACAACAGTACAGAACACATAATTCATAGCATTATTTTATAGTGATCACCCAAGGAGTTAAATATGAGAAGTGCAGGAAATCTGCCTGCATGCTAAAACCCAAGAAATCCAGCTGAGGACTGTATCCAAGAGCAATGTCCTGTATGGGTCCAGCTGAAGACCTAGAGCCCGTGACAATGCCCTCCATGAGTCCAGCTGGAGGCCTAGAGACCACGACAATGACTCATGCTAAGTCACTGGTGAAAGCTAGAAATTCTATGCCAGGGGGATAAAGGATCTGTGCCAGTAGGCTGAGGGTTCTACACTGGAACCAAGAAGCAATACTCAAAGACCAGGGTTGCCCTCACAAAGTACCTCAGCCATCCTCAACAACAAGGTCCCAAGCTTCTGTGACGATGACCAGCTGAGTTCATAACAGGAAGCCAGCATGACAAGCTTCTCGAGATTGAAAAGCACACCATTTTCCCCTCTGGAGCCCGTAGGGGTAAAGACCAGAGCTCCCCCAAAGTGGCCACAATCATTCTCAATGACAACGAGATCCCAAGCTCCTCTGATGATGAGAACAGCCAAGTTCATATCAGGAAAGAAGCTTGACAAGTTCCTCCAAGACAGCGAATTGCAACACTAAATTCTTCCTCTGCCGTTCTCCCTTCATCTTGGCAACAATCATCATGTGGGTCATCTACGCTCTGCACCACACTGATTCAGTTCAGCTGGTGTTCCAAGCTGACCACCAGTTATCAATCTACCACAGTAGATGAGGGAAATTTTCAGTTTTCCAAAAATTCTCATATTTATTTGGAAGAATAGCAAGCTTCCTTTGAATGCACTTGTTGTAAATTGACATAATTGTAGTTAAATCTTAAAATAAAAAAGATGACCTCAACTATACTGCCAGACTTAGAGATAATATTTAAAGTTTTTCATAAAATAATATTTTATACCAAATCCAGATCTACAGAAATTTGTTTCATCTGTTCTGCTTATGTGTAATTTTATATTCATAGCACTATTTTTGTTTATATAGTATTTTATGAAATATTTTACTTTATTTTATTTAGCATTTGTAAGGTCAATGTCTGGTTTGGAAATTTGAGAATATAATTTGACTTTGGTAATCTAATTATTTTCTCATTTTTAATATTAAACAATTAACATATAATGTATTAAATTATTGCACAAAATAAGCCAGGAAATAATAAGATCTTCCCATGTACCAAGGACTGAAGTAAAATGTTGAGCAAACTAGGCATAATTTTTGGATTCATGAACATTATATCATGCTGAAAGTGACAGTAGCTAAAATGTAAAAGAACAGAAAAACGCCACTTTGCTAAGTGCCATAAGCAAATGCATATTTTCTAAAAGCATCAGATTCAGGAGATCAGAGAAAGCTTCTTTGGGGAAATTTTGTCTGAGTTTAAAACTAAATGCTGCATAGGAGGTAAGTGATGAAGAGGAAAAGAAAGTACATTTCATGGGGGTAGAGATAATAAGCATGATACTGCCTTTGCTTCAAGGACGAGGTAGAGCTTTTCAGAAATATGAGACATCCTCTCTGGCTACAGCAGACAGTGAAAGGAGGCAAATGGTACAGGGCAAGCCTGTAGCCTCAAGGAGTGACCCATTCATGCAGGGCCTTTTAGGCTTATTTGAGTGATTGCAGCTTACTGAAATTGTAAGAGCAATTGCATATGTTTAAAGGACTTAAGTGTGCCCACGATGATATGGAATCTGGTATGATTAAACTTTTATTTAAAAAATAATCACTGCTTCTGAATATAGAGCATAACATAGAAATGTAATCATGTAAAATCATCCAAGGCACTGTTTCATAATGTCAAACATATAGAAGTAACTAGAGTTATGATTATTTATGTAAATGGTGGGAGTGAATATGTTATGCACAAAATATACAAAATTCAATACACAAAAATTAGATGTTTGGAGAAGTGAGTAAAAGTATGGAAATAGTTAAAAATATTAGTGAATTTCTTCCTTTCTGGTATTAAATTTATTCTATAATATAGGTACCTCAGCAGAAGCGCAGCTTTGAAAGAAAAGGCCATGAATTTAATTGGAGCAAGTTGAACAACTCATGGCTCTGAGTTATTTAAGAGGAGTTGTTAGCTGTGATTTGGAAATAATGATCTAAAATGGAAGAAATAGTGAGGTTTGATGCCAAGACTTCTGACACCAGCTGCACAGATTTAGGTCAAACATCACAAGCCAAAGGCACAGTCCTCTGAAAGACAACCGTCTACTTCAGACTCATTTGGAAGTTCAGGGGTCCCCATGTAAACCCCACTTCTGACCAGCTGACTAAAAATTGGGGTCAATCTAACACTTCCTCAGGTTCAACAGTTTACTAGAAGAATTCGCAGACATGAGGAGAGTCATAAATTTATTGTGAAAATTTTATTAGAGTGATAAAACTCAAATCATAATGAGCTAAAGAGAGATTCATGCAGCACAAGGTCTGGAAAGATCCTGTGTGCAATTTCTATTTCCTTTTCCTGAATCTGGACATGTTAACATCACAGCATAATTATGTGAGGAAATTCACAGATGTTCACCCAACCTTTTTACTGAGATTTAACTGAGCATTCATGTAATTATTGTTTTAAAGGCTCAAACTCCAGGCCTTACCTTCTCCCCAGAGGTCAGAATGATAACTCTTGACTCAAAGTCCTATCCTACAAACACATTGTTGGTCTTTCTAGTATGTCTAACTTCCATCTTCAGTTATCAAAAGTAAGGTCCACTACGAATTTCCTTGTTAGCGTAACACATCATGTATGGTCTAAACTTATACCAATAATAATGAATAATTAAGTCACACTATTACTCTGAAAATTTCAAGAATTTTGAGGCTAACATTTAGGAATCAAACACAAATTGTCATCCAGACATTTTGTTTTATTCTAAAAATATGGCTTCCTAAGAAATCTGAATTGAGGTCCTTATTGTAACCATGGACATGGTTAAGATGATAGAAGTATTTACACGGTGAAGTTTCTAATGGTTTTAGAACCTTTATTTGAAGAGCAATGAAATTTAGGTGGAAGAATTTGAACAAATAAGAAATAAAATAAGGAGTGCTTAGAGAGATGAGGTGGACCTGTGGCTATCCTCACAATGGGAGAGATCTAGCATGTAACTATTATTCATAGGTGTTGTAAAAGGAGGTCTAGAAATTTTGCTTTTTTATTGACTGACTTGGAGCAATTATAATGATGACCTCAACCAATGCTATTTTTTGTAGCTGGAGAGGGACTAGGAATTCAAGGAGCGGATGTCAAAGTAGGAATAAGCAGCCATGGACAACTAATTGTGGATATTAGCAGTGAAGCAAAAGAGTAAAGTTACTCCCATAGCTGGAGAATTGTAAAGAATCCAGGGCATAGATATTTTGAATTTGGTTTGTATTTAAAGAGGGAGAGTTAAAGAGATTTAAAAGTGAGAAAGAAAGAACTAGTAGAGAGGGAGGGTTTGATTATGAAGGAAAAGCAGTAGTTCACAGGATTTGGAAAATAATGAAAAGAAGCCCAAATGGAAGTAGAGTTTGCCATCAAGGGAGGAAGGGTGGTAATAAAAAATAAATAAACAAAGAAATAAATATTGTCAGCAAGGGTTATAACAGGTTACAAATTGAAAGGGTCAGCCTTTCAAGTGGAGATGAAGCTAGTCTTGTCTTGTTTTGGAACTGGGAATCGAACTCAGGACCTTGTGCCTGCCAGGGAGGTGCTGTGCCACTGAGTTATACCCCAGCCCAAGATAGAGAAAGATAGAAAGAGCATGCCTGTGTGAGAGATTCACCCAGGCTAAGAACGTGAGAGATGATATTGAGGAAGAAAATCAATGAGGCTGAAGTATAGTAAACAAAGTGGACATAAGGTTATGTAAAGCTAACAGGACAAGGACAGTCTATTTTACATCCTCACGTATCTATTCTTTCCATTACGCCTTGTTTCTTTCTGGTGTTCTAAAAATCTGTGTTTCAGCATTTCCCTTCTATTGAAAGAACTTCCTTTAGCCACTCTGAGAGTTCTGCTAACAACACATTCTTTTAAATTTTCCTTCAGTTGAGATGTGTTCATTTCTACTTCATTTCTGCAGCTACTTTTGACTAGATATAGAAATTGCAGTTGATAGGATTTTTTATGTTTTTAATTGCCAAACATTTCTTCTGAATTTCAGGGTTGAAAATGAAAAATCTGCTGACATGTAAACTGGTAGTCTCCAAAACATTGTTTATCTATGACTGCTTTCAAGATTTATTTCATCTTTATTTTTCAAAAACCTGACTGTATCATGTCTTAGGGTAGATTTGTGTGGGATTACTGAAGATAAGTTTCATTCAGTTTCTTTAATTTGCAGTACCACATTTTTGTTTGTTTTGTTTGAATGCAACATGACAGGTTTTCAGCCATTATTTCATATTTTCATTATTTCTTCCAATATCTTTTCAGTTTCAGATTCTCCTTGTACTTCTGGAGGCTGATGAAATAAATGTTAGATGTTGTATTACCTTATATATCTAAAGTCTTGTTCTTTCCTTTTGTTATCTTGTTTTATTCAGATTGGGGAAATTTTAATGCTCAAGTCCACTGACTTCACTCAATGCATCAAGTTAAAACAGAATCAGTTAATATATTTTCTGTAACTCCCTTGTCTCTTTATTATAACCTTTGTTTCTTTTTGGCAGTTTTATATTTTTTACTTGTTGGAAAAAATATGCCAGTGAATTTTGAAGCATTTTATGATGCTAGAGAATTCCAAATATTTATCACAGTTTCATATTAATTAATCATCTTCTATCAAAGCATAAGGATATTGGTTCTTGCAATGACAAGTTTAACTGTATCCTGCACATTTCATCTCTTTTAATTGGAGAGTCTAGGTTCTATTTAATTTTTTTTCTTTAAGAAGACACTATTTTTTTTAGATTTAGCATTTGGTACCTGGCCTAATTTCATGAGTTGCTGGTCCAGTAATACCTTAAATCTCAGAACTTTTGCATTACTAGTTATTTCAGTTCGGTTTATATGGTGCTGCTTAAACTCCTCTTAGTCTTTGTTGGTGATCCCCATGAAGAGAGAAGAGATATTTTCTCTGAGAGTTTCTCTATAGAAAAAATGAGTCTTGAGTCTGGGAAATGAAGAGTCTTTATTGGGGCCAACTTCAGGTGATAGTCTCTTTACCAATGAGGTACAGTTTTTGCCGTATATACCTAAATAGATGCACGGAGAAAGAATCTTACAGGGTAACTGTTTTTCATAAATATTTCAAATTCATCTGTATTTCAACTGCACATAAAACCGTGTTTCTCATTTGTGATGCAGCGTGTGTGCATGTGGCTCATAAATGATATAATTTATAGAGGATGGGTAAGCAATTAATATCAGATGAATAATCAACATGAACTTAATTTTGCTGTAAGGTAGTAAACCTTACTAACGAATATGCAACTCTAACACTTTCTAAGAAGAGAAGAAGTAAAAGTTTCAGGAAATTTGATTTCGTATTGGCATATCTACCTGCTGTCTCCTGGGTTCTGACAGTCTTTAGCTACTTCCTTCTAAACCTTAATTTAACACCAGGAACTCACTCTTTCCTAATGACACCATCCTTAGAGCAATATACTAATAGATCATGGGCTGATGATGTTCATTAATGATGAATCACACTAATATATCATTTTCTTTGTCACACAGGTGTTTTATCAGATTAATTTCATCGGTGCAATGACCTGTGATGATGATGCATTGCTTAAGGATAATGCAATTCAAAAAGAGATGAAATTTAGAATTAAGCCCGTATTCAGCAGCATTGAAGCTCTCCTGAAAAACTTTACAGAAACAATAGAAATGAATGAGACCTGCATTAAAATGTTAACATGTATTCTAGCATGTATAAAGGACAGAATAATGCAGCTCATATTTCTCTTGACAGGTTTTTAAAAACAATATATTAAAATCCTAAAATCATAGCTTTTAATTTCTTGTCCTATAGTTTGGTTATAAAAGTATCCACTTCATATCGAATAGCTTTTTTGTAACATTAAAACATTGTAGCTTTGCCTTCTTCTATATGAAACAAAATTGCAAAACTGAGTAATATTTTTGTTGTTCCTTAATTGGCACATTGAAAAAACTGTTTACTTCGTGCTTTACAAAATAAGCAAATAGAATGCTTTAGATAATTGATTCAGGTTAATGTAAACAGATTCTTTGAAAATTTTCTATGCATATATATATATAAAATATTAAATTTTATTTTTAAAATATATGAATAATATTTTAAAAACATCATTAGGAGGGAATTTAAATTAGATCTCTCCTGGTGATAATGAAAAAAGTGTTAACTATATTCTTTTTCTACATTTTTATTTTCAATTATAAAACTGAATTTCAATTAGCATCCAATTAAATTACTTTTGTGCCATTATCTACATGATATTGGAGACATCTGTAAGAATACTTAATGGTATATTTAGATCTTTCTTTTATAAAACCACTTTCTCACTTTTATTTAAATCAGTTCCTAAAATTTAGAGTATCATGTATTTGTATCTTTTATATTACAATTTCTGAACACAATTTTAGTCATTCAATAGTTCTCATAATTTCCCAAGCTGATCTAGATCCATGCCTGATACACATTATTTCTCTAATGTTAAATTATAATAAATGTTGTTTCTCCTCTTCATATTTAATGCAAGAGATCCATGCATCCTTAAATCACATTTATTGATTTATAACACATTTCAAACAGGTTTGTGTTCTGAGCGAGACACAGCAATTATGTTGTTCTTTTAGTTTGTACTTGATCTTACCCCGAAGGGATCTAAGTTGATACCAAATTCTGCATTATGTGAGGATGATGTTCTGCATTCTGTTCCTCACATTCAGATAGGACTTTGCTGTTGGAAAACAGTGTGTAAAACGGTGAGCAGGGGAGGGAGGTGCATCCTTCCAGATCAGCCCCAGTGACACAAAACTTGGAACCATGCCCCACCACCTAGCAGCAAGTCAGCAACAGCACACCTAAAACTCATCATCTCCTAAAGCTCCACTTATGAGCTCATGGGGTCTCAGGGGATATTCTTGATCCAAACCATTGTGCCTCTGGCCCCCAAAAGATGCATGCACATCTTTATGTTAGAGAGTCCATCTCTAAGAATCACCAATCTCAACAGTTTTAGCATTGCTGAAAATTTCAAATGCAGTCTCCTCTGAGATTTAAGAACTCTCAGCTGTGAGGCT
This sequence comes from Dasyprocta punctata, assembly GCA_004363535.1. Classification (NCBI taxonomy): domain Eukaryota; kingdom Metazoa; phylum Chordata; class Mammalia; order Rodentia; family Dasyproctidae; genus Dasyprocta; species Dasyprocta punctata. The sequence goes on from RJWM01036970.1 coordinate 13,754, forward strand.
CTGTAAAATGCAAAAGGAAAGTCTTACACTTTCAATAAACAACCACATGGGGTAAACATTGCCTTTCCAAAAGGGAGGAACAGGAAGAAAGAGACCAACAAGACCAAGGCAGGACTAACACCCAGCAGGACAATCATTAGATCTTGTAGCTACGTGTCCTGTACCTGGGACAAATATATGAACTAGCTTGGGCATACAGCCCAAGCATTGCAGGTGTTAGCGCTTATGACTTCTCTCTAGAGGTGACTTTGCTCCCTGCCTGCAGTCTTCCTTAGCAGACTTTATTACTGGCTTTTCCAACTCAATGAAATCTCCAATAAACCTTCAGCTGCAGGCACTACTCTCTTAGGGCCATACTGCCTGGCCTCCCTAACAATGGTAGAGAGCTTGCCTAACATGCAAGAGGCCCCAGGTTCAACCCCAGTACTAATGACATTTGTCTGAGTACTTTCTTTGTGGCTGAGATACAATACCCAACATCCATAAATTAAGTAGGCTAAGTTTATTCTGGGTCCCAGTTCAAAAATTTCTGCTCTTGTTCATCAGGCTATAGAGTCTAAACATAGAAATAGTATGGTAGGAGAACATGGGTGAGGGAAAGCTGCTTTTGTCATGGGAGCCAGAAATCAGAGAGAGAAGGGTAAGCACAAGCGAAGCTTATACATGCTACCAGTTCACTTCCCCAGTGACCCTTCTCTTGTATCCAGGCCATGACTTCCACAAATCCCATCTCTGAGCATATGTAAGTCTCTTGGGGGATCAATCCAGATGTAACCCGTAACACTAATAAAAGGTGATGTCTCTCTCACCTCTGGAATTTACGAATCTAGGAAGTGCAATACAGAAGTAGTATTGGATCCCCCAAAGAATAACTTTTAATAAGTCACTAGGAAATTTGTGTTTTCTTCTCCAAATGCTTCAGGTTCTGCTGGACTATACAGAGCTTCTTCTTATCATGGCATATACTTCCTCCAGTGAGCACAATAAGGTGCCATGGAAATTGATGGCTACTACTTGACCATGTAGGATTCCTTTTTTCCAGGCAAAAGTCAGAGAACAAAAGGAACTGGGACCTTTTGGAGACAGGGAAGGGGTCACAGAAAGCGGAAAGAGGGGAAATGTGGGACTGGATTGAAAATGATTAATATATTAATAAAAGACGAAGAGTAGGTGGATATTCACTGCAAGCACAGAGATCTACTACATTCAAGGCTGCTTCATATGTGATTTCCCAGTGTGGGGTTGATTGCCTGTCAGTCAGTCTGTCTGCCTGTCTGTCTTCCTATCTGTTCATACCAATTCCTCAAAAGAAGTGCAATTATTATGGATAGCAAAAATATATCAATGAAAATAATTTCAAAATAAAGGGGTTACTCAATTGAGGATAATTCTGACTAAGTACTATATAGATACATACACTACTATGTGGAGAGGTGAATGTGTGAGTACAATGGCAAGTTAGGGATTCACTGGGATGTCTTTGGATCTTTCTGTGCTGTGCAGAGCAAATGGGACATTGCAGCAACTATAAATAGAATGAATAGGAAATATGGCTCATATTTTATGGGAGCTTACCCTATAAACAAACTGTGCTATCTATAATACAGGCCAAAGGTGAGGAAAACCCAGTATGAATGATCGGGGGGAAAAGATGATGCCCATCACTCTTGGCTTTAGGGTACTTGTTGTTACTGAAGAAAAAACTAGTTTTATTGTTACTGTAACTGTTATTTGTTTAATTTTGTATTTCTGTTGGTTGATTTGCACTAAGATGTTCAAGAGCCTGTGTTCCTACCTTAAATAAGCTGTGTGGTTGATTAGCATTGAGGTAGGGATATGTGTGGAGTAAAGGATTGTATTGAACACTTCTGGCACCGTTGTTAATTTCAAGGCCTTTTCTAGCTCAAAGTACTGCTGAGACAATAAGTTTTTGGAAAGCTTTGCAGAAAATTAAATAATATCTTCCTATCTTTTACTTTCAGTTCCAGAAGTTCTCACTTTTCTAATGTGTATATGTGAAATGTTTGTGAAAATTCACTTAACACTAACATATAAACTTGAATTTTAGGGTTTTAGTGTGTGTAGGGGTTTTGTGAAATCATAGCAGAATAAAGACAGCAGGTTTTCTGTCTGTATGTGACATAATACTGAAATGTGTTTCAAAGACTGTAAGTTCAAATTGAGGAAGATCATCAATTTTAGGGTTCATCTAGAAAATGCTTTTAAATTAGTTTTCTCCCTTTCCTTGTTTAATCTCCTAAATCTTCAGTGCGTCTCTGGGATTTTACACCAAAATATGTGCTTCCTGAGAGTCATTGTCTCAGGTTCTGCTTAAGTGAGGACACAGGCTGAAAGCCTGATGAACAAGTTACCTTACGCTTTTTCCTCTGAAAAATACTGAATAGGGTAAGAAGAGTTTTAAACAGAAAAACAGAAAAGTTAGGTGTTTTGGCATCATCTATACATGGTACACAAACCATGGTCTAATAAGACATAATACAACAAAACAAACTGCTTTTGTGCCAGAAGTGAAAGACTTGATATTGAGAAATCTTTTAAAACTTCATGCTACTGAATCAAAGAAAAATAAAACTTGTATCATTATCATGCTGGAAAGAGAGTTGGTAATGTTTAGTGTAATTATTTATAACTTTTTTTCCAGATGTATGAGATATATTAGATGCATGTAATAAACCAAAATGCATCTTAAATTTTCAGAGAATAAAAATGAAAAATTTGATATAAAACTATTAATGTGTTAACTTTTTTGTAAGAATTGTCATATTCAAGATGTAAAATAAAGTAAAAATTGATACATTTTAAAAATTACACATAAATATTGTAACATTTACAAATGTTAGAAACCATTACAATTGGACATAATAAATGAAGTTTACCTTAGGATAATAAGCTAGAGTGTTATGTGTGTGTGTGTAGGGGGGGTGAATGTATGTTTGAACAGCGTTGGTTCATAAAATGATATCTCAAATTCTGACACCATACATGCTGAAATAAAGGAAAAAGAAGAACTTGCTGACCTCCCCTTGCCCAAAATCTCTTGATGCTCTTTTTCTATAAAGTGTGAAAAAACTTTCTCTGAAGTTTCTCTGTCCATCTAAAGGCTCCATTCTTCAGAAGATTAACTCACACAAAGATTAGAGTTGACACCACACCCAGTGCCCGGCTGAACTCTGTCCCAGATCACTGTTCTTTAGGCTCTTTCTTTTTCTCTAAAAATAATTTACTCTGTCTTTTACAGTGCCTAATACTTTACTTTCTTCTCCGCCTCAATAATCACCTTCTTCTTTGGATTTTCTAGTTTGTATGACATTGTGAACTTGTAAACAAATAAATTCATCTGTCTTTTCTCTTGTTAATCTGTCTCCTGTCAGCTTATGTTAATTTATTTCAGAGGACTTGATTATGAAATCTTTAGAAGAAATGATGGAACATCTCTGTTTCACACACACACAAATCAGATGTATTAGTTTTATAAATAAATAGGTCTGGATTAAAAATCTCTGGGAGAAATGGGCAATGAATAAGAATTAACTGTATAAAGAAAAGGAAATAGCAACAGAAAAATGGCTCTTAAAGGCAGAAATATGCATTTATCTTCATTAATAATAAGTTAAACACATATCAAAAGAAAATGATCCATGATTTTGAAACATCAGATCATCACCAGTGTTAGATTACGATGGTATGATAATATACAAATATGGTCTTGGTTCCACATCCTCATGCAGAGTAAAAATATACACATACATTTTAAAATTTGCTAAAAGAATGGAAGTGGTTGGTTTAGTGAAATGACTCATGATGAGCTCCAAAATACTTTCAGGATAAGGACTGATCTCCAGGAAAACTAAGCATGTGGTTAGAAGATTTGAATTTCAGCTACCTGACCTTGTGATAGCAGAAAGAGTTTGGAGATGGAAGTCAATCGTATGGCCAGCATTTAAATCAATCAGCTTACAGCATGAAACTACTGAAACACTCACTGG
>RJWM01036971.1:0-17778 GCA_004363535.1 Dasyprocta punctata
GAGCCTCCTCCTTCACTGGGTGGGGGCCAAGGCCTCCTGGTCCCAGCAAGCTAGGCGGGGCAGCGCGAGTGATGCGGACCTGACCCTGGTTCTGTCCGCAAGTTCAGCCCAACAGCTATGCCTGTGGTGCAAGCCCAGGAAGGTCCCAGGCCTACAGTGCCAGGAGCAACCCTGCTGGGCAGCAGGGTCTGCACCAGAGCTGTGGGATGGCACACGTTTGAGCCGCTCCACTGAAGAATGGAGCTGCCGTGCGCTCTGCACTCTGGTGGGGGGGCGGGGGCCCAAACTCTCCAGGTCCCTGCAGCTATGTTGCTCAGTTCCGGGTGAGCAGCTCTGGGGTCCTGGGCTGATTTGGGCTGGGCTGCATACCTCTGTGTCCTGCACGGCTGGCCAGCATTCCCCAGAGGTTCGTGCTGATTCTTGCGGCATGCAGGAACACGGGACCCGGTAGGCTGGGTCCCATGCGCAGCAAGGAAGGGAGGCCTCCTGGGGCGTGCGGGTGCAGCCTCCTCCTTCACTGGGTGGGGGCCAAGGCCTCCCGGTCCCAGCGAGCTAGGCGGGGCAGCGTGAGTGACGCGGACCCGAACCTGGTTCTGTCCGCAAGTTCAGCCCAACCTGCTTCTAGATTTTGACACTGTGAAGAAAGTTACCATGAACATTACCAAAAATTAATCAATACATTTTACCTATCTGTTTTATGTGACTAAACATTCAAATCATTTGAAAATATCTGACAAAGTTACCATGAATCTTATTAAATTCAAATCAATATCCTTTACTGATCCATTTTATTTGATTAAACATTTAAAATATTTGAAAATATCTGGCATCTGTAATCTTTCTGCTTTTATTTTCCTTTTTCTATGTTTCCCAAGCTCCTTTTGAAAGACACATTTTAAGATCCAAGGAAACCCTGTGTCTCTATAATTTTGATTTCAACCTGTCTCCTCTCTAGTTATCACCAAAGATCTCCAGATTTTCCTCATGGCTGTCTTCGTTTCCGTGTTTCACAAAGTGTAAATAATCAGATTGAGGACAACGTGGGCAAAAATATAAAATATAGCAAGGGATAAATATCCACAGAATGGTTGCTCAAGGACCAGATAGATGGAGATACATGGACCAAAGAAAAGAATGACCACTGTGATATGAGCAGTCAAACTGGAATGTGTTTGGACTGCCCAGTAGAAGACTACTTCATAATGTGCATGAGAATAGGACTGTAGGAGTTAAGCAAAGTAATGAAACAGCTGACAGAGATCATGCCACAGACTCTTCAGCTTCTGCGTGGGATTCTTCAACCTTCTGGTGTAGATTCTTTAGATTTCTGTCACATATTCATTGACCTCCTGAGACAGACTTGCACATAACACTGCAGTAAGCTCCAGACCTTGGACTGAATCCTTCAACCTCCACTGTAAATGATGCTGTAAATGATGACTATCTGCACAAAATAGGTATCTGTACATGCAAACTTTGTAACCTGAGGAAGACCACAGAAAATTCTTTCTGCCACATTGGCACCATGGAAAGGCAAGCTCACAAAAAAGGATAATAAAAGCCTTAAGTGAAGGAAACATGTAAACCATGAGACCACAATAAGTAAACGCAGACCACCTTACTTGTGATGGTCATGTAGTGTGGGACTTTACAAAAAGCCACATATCTTTCATAAACTATGGAAACCAGTAGTACCTTTTCACCTCCACCCAGGAATGAAGAAGAAATATCTGAATGAAGTGACCAGTAGAAGAAATGGTCTTTATGCTTCTTACTAAGTTCACAATCTTTTTAAGTGGAACAAAAGAAGCAAGTCATGTCCAAAAAGGAGAGTATTCCAAGGAAAAAAATCCATAGGGGTGTTCAGGTTTGGGTTGAAAAACACTGACCATGTGTCAGTAACAGTTTACTAAACAAACAGGTAAAACACAAGGTATACAAATGTATAAGAAATTATAAGATTTTTTTGGTTTATGATGGTCAGTCACAAGTTTGGATGAAGAAATATGCAGAAGGTGTCTGCACAGTGGAGGTTGAAGGATTCAGTCCAAGGTCTGAAGCTTACTGCAGTGTTATGTGCAAGTCTGTGTCAGGAGGTCAATGAATATGTGACAGAAATCTGAAGAATCTACACCAGAAGGTTGAAGAATCCCACGCAGAAGCTGAAGAGCCTGTGCTAGAAGCTAGAAGATGACATCCAGGCTAAAGGCAAAGAGTGGATCTGCTCCAAAGAACCAACAATCAGTCCTTCCTCATTTCCCTTTTATGTGTCCATGTGACAAGCTTCCCTAGAGTCAGTCCTCTACACCCTAGTATGTAGAATTGCTGAGTCACTTAATTAAACTTCCAAACTTCTCAAGTTGACACAATGAATCTACCATAACAATCCACCCCTTGTCAAATTGGAAACCAGATACATTTTTTAAAATCAGTCTCCAGAGTCAAAGACATGCTTATAATTATGTGTAATGTGTTATAACTATACTACATACAAATGAAAATTTACTAATTTCTACACCAGAATAGATGGCAAATTTTCTTTGGGTGATACTTAGTCTTACAATTTCATTTCTTGAACATTATAACACAACTTAAATAATCCTTAAGAACCTGTATTAAGTATATCAACATTATATTACATTAGATAGGGGAGAAGTAATACAAGTTCTTTCCCTGGTGGAGTGACCCACATCTTTATTCCTGACTCTGGGCCATTTGTTGTTCTGCTTATATTAGGTTGTAGTTTCTTGATGATTTTAATAACAGGGAATGATAATATTAAGAGATATCCTGTTATACACACATACTCTTCCTTTCCTCCATTGTGGAATAGTAGTTCAATTTCCCCTTGACAGTCTGGGTCAATCACCCCAAATAACACTGTGGTTCCCTTTTTAGCTTGTTTTCTTAGAGGCATGAGGAGACCAAAATGACTGGGGGAAGTCTTAGCTTCCAGTTCAATGGTATCATTGTTCTGCTTTCTGGTACAAGTCTCTGGAATTAATACTTCTAAGCCAACACAATATAAGGTCAGGGGGACAGGAAGCAAAAATTTTGCTTGTGGATCACTAGGGGTAATGGTGAGTGATACCATTCCTACTACCACCCCTTAATTCCTGGACCCATTAATCCTGGCTATGGGAGACACAGTACAATATAGTGGATGCTGATTTGAAGCATACATTGCATTTTGAAGTACCTTACCCCAATCCTGCAAGGTATAGCCAACTGGCTTGTGCTTTAACTGTGTCTTCAAAAGACCATTCCATCTTTCTATTATTCCAGCTGCTTCTGGATGGTGAGGAACATGGTAAGGCCAGTGACTTCCATGAGCATGAGCCCATTGTCACACTTCTTTGACTGTAAAATGTGTTCCTTGGTTAGAAGAAATGATATGTGAAATTCCATGATGGTGGATAAGGTGTTCTATAAGTCCACAGATGGTAGTTTTGGCAGAATTACAAGCAGTGAAAGCAAATCCATATCCGTATGTATCTATGCCAGTGAGGACACAGCACAGTCCCTTCCATAATGGAAGTGCTCTAATATAACAACCTGCCACTGTGTAGCAATTTGATCACCCCTGGAATGGTGCCTTATTGGGGACTCAGTGTTGGTCTCTGCTCCTGGCATATGGGGCACTTGGCAGTGGCTATAGCCAGATCAGCCTTGATGAATGGGAATCCGTGTCGCTGAGCCCATGCATAACCTCCGTCTCTGCCACCATGGCCACTCTGTTCATGAGCCCATTGGGCAATGGCAAGGGTGTGTACAGAAGGCAGTTGGTCACTGTTTACTGAATGGGTCACCTTATGTACTTGATTTGTTTGTTTGTTTGTTTTGGTGACACTGAGATCGAACTCACAACCTCGCGCCTGCCAGGCAGATGCTTAAGCTACTAAGCCAAACTTCCTGCTCTAGTTTTTTGAGACAGGGTCGCACTATGTAGTTCAGGCCAGCCTCGCACTCAGTTTGTATCCCAAGCTGGCCTCAAACTCACAACGCTCCTCCTACCTCAGCCTCTCAAGTGCTGGGATTAAAGGCATGTGCAACCATGCCTGGCTTCTACTTGATTATTAAAGTCCTCTTTTACTGATGCCACCATTTGGTGAGCATTTATATGGGAAACAAATATTTTTACACACTTTGCCTATATGAAGAGGTCTACCCTATAACTCTTCCCCAAATATCTTTGTCATCAATTTTCCATTTATGTTCCTTCCAAGTTCCTGATCTTCCAACAGACCATTGTCTATGGCCCATGAATCAGTATATAGTTACACATCTGGCCACTTCTCTGTCCAGGCAAAATGTACTACCAAGTGCACTTCCTGAAGTTCCACCCACTGTGATGATTTTCCTTCACCACTATCCTTCAGTGATGTCCCACAAAGGGGTTGTAATGCTGCAGCTGTCCACTTGAGAATGATGCCTTCATAACATGCAGAACCATGTGTAAACCAGGACCTAGCCTTCTCTTCCTCTGACAGCTGATCATCTGGTACACGCCACAAGGCTGCTGCAATTGGAGTAAAAAAAAAAACAGTAGGGTAATCTACTGTCATTCTCCAAGATCCATCTGTCTTCTTCACAAGTCAAATTGGAGAATTAAAAGGAGATGTGGTGGGGACTACTACTCCTGCATCTTTCAAGTCCTTAAGAGTGACACTAATCCTTGGAATTTCTCCAGGAATGTGAAACTACTTTGGTTTACAATTTTACCAGGCAAAGGCAACTTTAATGGTTTCCATTTGAACTCACAATTATTTTAGGAGTGACAAGCAAAAATCATACCCACAAAGGAAAGATTTCCAAGGAGAAAATTTATGGAGATATTCAGGTTTGGGGTAAAAAACATTGTGACCACAGTAAGAATGTTACCCAAAAGTGTTAGGACATAGATAAATGAGGACAGTCCAGAAAGAAGAAACTACATCTTTGAAGCAGGTCATTCTGATCAAAATAAATTCTGATTTTTGAGATTGATTTAATAGTTTCATGGGCTACATCACCTAGTTTGCTCTGGGGAGATCTGTAGAGAAAAAATGAGATCACTTCTTCCATGTAGGTTATGGAGAGTTTTCATTTTGGTTGGTTTTTAGTAATTTTCCATGAGTTTCAAATTTATTGTTATTTACAGTGGCTCAGTTTAACTTATTTCAAATTCAAATTTGATGATATCAGGGAGTGATTTTCCTCCAAGGATTACTATAACTAATTTTCTCTTAGTTCAAAACAGCTCTAGATTTTGAAAGTGCTGTGATCCAGCACAGATAGAGCTTTGTGGACAAGAGAGTCAATGAGGCTTGGAGTAAAAAAGTTTGCTATCTTTTTCCTCATAAACTTCTAGCTTCCTATTAGTATGGTTCTCATCTCCTCAATCTTTAAAAAAAAATTTCTGGCACTGAGTACTGTTTCTTTTATCACTGTCACTTGCCATGCTCTGCTGTGGCTGATACACACATATTTAGAGAAATTTTATAAGCCCATGAGATGTATAGGCTGCTGTGTTTAAAGGACCTCACACTCAGAGAAGTGGAGGTAATTACATGTGGGGACAATGGAAAAAAGCAGAATCCTTATGCTCTTCTAATATTTGTGTTTGCACAGGCTCTGGGAGGACAGAATTTAGCGTGTACTTGTATTTTCTAAGTTGTTTATTCTTCCTTGCCTGTCAACTAAAGTTGTAATATTAGCAACACTAGTGCACCTATTTCTCTCTTGTGACTAGCTGGAGACTAAGTAACAATAATAAGAAACAGAGAAGCCAGTAGTGCTATTTGAAGATAAAAATGCATAAAATCTCATAAATTAGCAAAATCATTGGCAGTTGCCAGGTTTACTAGCTTTATTTATCATAACCTGCCTATCTTAGTTACTTTTTACTCGTTGCTGAGACAAAATAGCTGATGCCCAAAATTAGGGAAGGAAAGGTTTATTCTTACAGTTTCTCAGGAATTTCAGTCCATTAGTTGGCTCCAAGTCAGCATGGGGTGGCAGGGCTACAGTTCATGGTGGCTGCAAGCCACAAGGCACACTGGTGAGAGAGACAGGAAGGATGTGGAAGCGGAACAGCAAGCAGAAGAGGAAGACCCGCTTTTCCTTATACTGTATGTCAGCTCCACCCCTGGGCGTGGGCAGCATTTACATTGCTAATCCCAGCACTAGACAACAAACTGAACACAAGCAGCCTCATCAAAAGTATGAGGACTTGGGGGTACATAGTATACCCAATACATTCCACCCCTGGACCCCCAAGGACTCATATATATTTTTACTATAAAAGACATTTAGTCTCTCTCTTAAGAGTTGCCAAAGTCCTAACAGTTTTAACATTGCTGAAAAGTCTAAGTCTCAAATCTCTTTTGAGATCTATGGCAAACTCTTATCTGTAATCCCCTGTATAAATGAAAACCAGGTTAAGCACTTCTAACATATAAAGGCATAAGATAAATATTACCATTTCAAAAGTTACAAACAGGGAAATACAAAGCATTGGAACCAAAGCAAGTCTAAAACCTGGCAGGGCAAACATTAAGTCCTGGAGTTTTCTGCTCAGCATCTGAAGCAACCTGGTTACAAGCTCTAACAGGCTTGAGCCATTCCACCCCTGCAGCACCGTTAGGGTTCTTAACTTCTATAGCTTCCCTTGAACCATCCATGTTTCCTGGCTTTACCCTTACATCTTTGCACATTGCTCTCTGCAGGTGAGGCAGAAGCTGTTTTAGCCTTTTCTTGTACTTAAAGCCAGCGCCACATGGATGCCACCAAGGTCTGTTGCAGGCTGGAGCAGTAGCCAGGCTTTTTTCTCTCTTGGCTGTAGGGGTCAACTGCCTGGATTGCTGAGCTCTCTGAACCTGATTGTGAGGAACAGCTTCTCTATGCTGCCGTGATTTTGGAATCTGGTGTGGTCACCTCCATTTTGGGACATGGCGTGGCCTCTGTCACCACTCTGGGACAAGGCACTCTGTGGCTTTTTGTTGCCACTCTGGGACAGAGCACTCTGCGGCTTTTTTCTCCTAGCAAACTCCTTTACTTTTGAAGCCCTGAGGCTGCAAAAGCTGGAGGCCCGCTGCTTCTCGGGATGCCCCTAGGCCATCTCTTTTATTTTTTTGTTTGTTTTCAGCAATCAAGATCTCAGCTCCATCTTTAAAGTCTACAGCTTTCTGGCCAAACTCACAAGGTTTTAAATCACCATGCTGGGCTCCTTGCTCTTTATCTACAACATAAATCTGGCTAAGAGCCCCCAACAAAAGCCAGGCCACCATTTCAACATTTGGCTGCCTCATAATTTCACTCTGTAGAGTAATTAATCCTTTGCCCTTAATCTCAGTCTCAAGCAAAGACTCCGGGAATGGGCGGAGTGCAGACAAACTTTCTGCAAGTCATAACACACATCATGTGAAGTCCAACACCCAATGTCATTCTTCTTCCCAGAAGAAATCTCCCAAGCCTGGTCTTTACCAGCAGGCTTTCTATCAGCCTTCTGGTCTCCTGGGCTCTGACCAGAATCTCCCATACAGAACAGCCTAAGCTTTTCCAGCTCTATGCATATAGGCAACATCTCTGAACCTTTCCAAACTTTCCCCACAAGCCATTTTCAAAGGCTCTCGAACCACATGATCAGGAATAGTCACAGCAACAGCCCCACTCCTGGTACCAAATTCTGTCTTAGTTACTTTTTACTCATTGCTGAGACAAAATACCTGACGCCCAAAATTAGGAAAGAAAAGGTTTATTCTTAGTTTCTCAGGAGTTTCAGTCCATTAGTTGGCTCCAAGTCAACATGGGGTGGTGGGGCTACAGTTCATGGTGAGAGAGACAAAAAGGAAGCAAAAGTGAAACAGCAAGCAAAAGAGAAAGACCCACCTTTCCTTATACTGTATCTCAGCTCCACCCCTGGGCATGGGCAGTGTTTACATTGCTAATCCCAGTGCTAGATAACAAACTAAACACAAGCAGCCCCATCAAAAATATGAGGACTTGGGGTACATAGTATACCCAATACACTGCCTCACTCCAAGAAGCTTCAAGAATGAATGAGTTTAGAAAATATGTCTTTATTAAGAAGAAATGAATGCGACCTAATCAATTAAGCGTTTTTAAAATTTTTCTAATGCTTTATATTCAACTACATTGCATAAAGCAATACACTACAAGTGTCGTCTTTTGTAATAGAGTCATAATTGCTGGTTATCTTCTCTTCCTCCTTTCTATTGCCATTTTTGTCTGTGAAGTATTCTAAGATTTTGGAAGTTTGATTTATTATTGCATTCTTAGTCTAGCATATTGCCCCAGAGCCAGAACTCTCAGTGATCAGTAGGTTGTCCTTTTTTCTTTTTCTTTTTTGTCACTGAATAGACCAGGTGCCACTTTTAGTGATGCAGAAATCTGCAACTCATGTGCAGAGCTAGCATCCTTGTTCTTGGCATATGGCTGTTTCAATCTTTGTCAATAGATAGGAAAACAGTGAAAGGAATTATACACAAGAGTTTTAATTCAAGTATTTATCCCAAAGATCTTTGTATGTGTATCTTTATATCTTTATATCCATTACATACATGAAGAACTCACTAGAGCATTTGAAAAATCTGGAAATGTCTGTTAGAAACTATAGGTAACATATCAATTAAGACTGAGAGAGAAATTTGAATCTAAAATTATATGAATATGGAACCAAGTAAGATGGAGGGAGGAAACAAGGAAGCATTTGTTTTTCTTTTCTCTATTATACCTCAACCAAAAGAGGGAGCTCTCTTGAAGAATGCTCTGTGTGCACTTCAGGAGAAGAAACTCATTTCTTTCTTGTTTTCATTTTGATTTAAATCACATTTTGCCTAAGTATATACATCCCTGCTCACTTTGGTTTCCATTTGCATGGACTATGATTTCCATTCAGTTTTGCTTCAGCCTATGTATTCTTAATTTTAATGCGCATTTCTTTTTTAATTTTTTTGTGGTACCTGGGATTGAACTCACAACCTCACATCTGCCAGTCAGGTGCTTAGGCCACTGAGCTAGATCCCCTGCCCTAAAGTGCATTTCTTGTGTGCAGTATATCAAACGTCCTCCTTTTGCATTCATCCTTCCATTCTCTTTTAGTTGAATAATTTGTACATTTATTTTTAAAGTAATTGTCAATAAATACAAAAGTAATATTCCCATTTTGCTAATTGTGTTTTCACTCTTGTATTTAACTTGTTCCTTTCTTTCCTTCTCTTTATGATATGATGGGATTATATAGTGTTGGTTTTGATTCCTTTTGTCCCTATCATTTGTACAACTTTTCTAAATTTCTTGCTTTACACATGTCATTTGCCTTACCTAAAAAATATAATGGTAATAACAGTATATATTAAGATCATATGTCTCATTTTAACCCCAACCCCACATTTAAAAATTTTAAAGTCAAGGTTTACTTTATTTTTAATTAATAAATAATTATTGCAAATATTTTGTCATTTACTCTTAACAAGTGTTAAGTGTTATTTATATTACCAAAGTTACCATATTAGAATATTCTGATTTTAACTATATATTTATCAGTCTTGTCATTATTTTATTCTACATATGATTACTCTCATTAGCTGACTTTAGATTCTAAGTAATAATTTGAAACTCCAAATGTTATACAAATAGCAGAATCCCCTAGAACATGGAATGGGGTTTAGGAAATGCAGGAGTAAAAAGATTCAGTGTAGAAGCTTTTATTTGTACTTTGAATAATTTATAGCATCAATGATTTAGAAAAAAACAACACAATCCACATTCTACATTATTTTTGGGGAATCAGGTGGATGGAATATAATTATCTTTCTTTTGACAAATTAGTCTTCTTGATAGTATACTAGAAGTTTTATGTTATTAATCTAATATAATAAATAAAATACTTAGGAATTTTCTTGTGGAGACCTATGTACCCTTGAATATTTACATGATGGTACATTTTTATTTGAAGATAGGTACTTATAAGTATCAAAAAATATACACTTGTATACAATTTTATTGGAATGTAATCATATAATTTCAAATATATTATGCCACGGTCCAGCTGGGCTAGGCCCACAGAGTCCCCGAAGGTGGGCTGAGCATCAGCGGGTGGAGAACAGACACACAAACAGCTCAGAGACTGCTTGAATCTGCTTTGTTTGTTGCTTCTACTACTACTACTACCATTACTTCTACTACAACTTTTGCAAGCTCTAACAGAATAATATATGCCTTCTTTTTTGGCCAGGGTTGAAAGTTTAGATAAAAAGAATGAAATCAACAGGTGTCTCTGTGGTTACATGGTTTCTATGGTTACATGATTTGTCAGCATAGGCAGAAAGTTTTAAATTTAGTTAAAGACCTTGAAGTGTGTTTTTGTTATTAATAAATGCTCCATTGTGGTAGCCTAGCTAAAAACCTGCAAAACACAAGACCATATTCAGCCATGATTTAGCCCCCCTATTCCCCTATGATGTTCTTGCAGCTGCAAGGATGTGCTATCTACCCTGTCTCCCTCAAAACATAGTAGCATATTGGCCTCTCTGTATAGAGGTTCCCAGACTTTTAATATAACCTTGATCTTGGTCCAACTCAATGTCAGACAGTTACACCATTTGTAGAAAAACATTTTATAAAGTATCCCTTTGTTCTTAGGGAGTTTCTGTACTTTACTAATTTTGTGCATGGGAAAGAAAGAAGGAAGGAAATTCTCCAAACTGTGTCAGAGCACAAATTAACACAATAGTTCCCAAGAAGCATTAACCCATACCCACAAAGCCAATTTTTATGCTGCGACCTTTTCTCAGGATACACTCTCCGTATTTGGACCTTGTCAACAGAACACGGGTCTGTGTTTGGACCTTGTCAACAGAACACGGGCCTATCTTTTTTCATGCTTGGACTTTGTCAGCAGAACATGAGTAGAAAAGGGTGTGGCAATATTAATCATCTTGATAGTCTAGAATATATCATATTAACCACCTACATTGATATTCCAGTTCTTTTTGTATCTCATGATAATGAAAAAGGAAGTATTTCATGTGTGTTGGACATATGGTGGTTGTCAGCATTCTATAGGGGTCTGTTGCACACTGAATATATTAACTAAGACACCAAGTAATTTGTGAGCCAAGCTTCATATTATGACCTGCATACATTGCTCTTCAAACAGTGTAATAACTATACAATATTATATACATTGTCTAGTAGAAAGGGTATGGAAGAGATCAAATGAGGAAGGTCCTAGGAATCATTTATTTTTATTAATTTGCTCCTATGGTCTAAAATACATAATCAATAGTTACCACAGTCTGTCAGTTTCTACATTGCGGTTGATGCTATTTTTAGTGCCAATTTTGCTGCTTTCGCTAGGTGGTCATATCTATTGTAGTCAGTTATTCTCCCTTCTGTAACAATACTAGGAAGTTCTAGGGTAGTCTCCTCACCATAGTCTTACAGCAAAGGACTGAGAATTGAGCCAAAAAGAAACCAAATCCCATGATCTGGCTATTAGGTCTAGCAAGTCTCTTTAGGTCTGAACCATTAATTTGACTTAAGGTGCTGGTGGATCTCTCACCACAAGTTGATTATAATAGGTTTCTTCCACATGAAAAAGTATAATTTTGTCTCAATAAATGCATATTATTGATATGATTTTTCTTCTATATTGAGTTACCTCTGCTTGCTCCACCTTGTATTGATTTAATGAATGACTTATTCACCATTGTGACAAGCAGTACAAAATTAGTTTACGTGAAGGAATTTATTTTATAGCACAATGAGTGAAGTAAAGGGTTGATGACCATGTAATTCACCAATGTGAACTCATACATGGGGCAATCCACAGCTCTTAGATGACATTGAAAGGATACATAAAGAAATAAAAACATTCAACATAATGGTTAGTAATAAATATATTTAAAATATAGAGTGATTGCAGCTAAGTGGGTACATTTCCACAACCTTGAGAAAGACTTGAGGTTTATAGCTCAGGCAAATAGTTGATTGGTACACTTTGATGTTTAACATGTGTTGGTATGTCCTTAGGTTTAAAAGTCAGTTTTCAAGATAGAACAAAAATAAGGGCTAAAACATTTCCAATGATATTTTTGTGGGAATAGGGTCTTTTCATATTATATCCTTAGTATGACTTGATAGCTTTCTTTGTAAAAGAAATTAATAGCTTTGTTGCAATGTGCAATGCCACATAATAAAGGAACAGTCTTGGAATCCATTTTTTGAATCCTTTAATCAAGGAAAATATGACTACATTAAATAAAGAAATTTGGTATCTTAAATTTTTGTTAGTTCTTCACAATTGGCAGATAATAAAAATGTTGAAGGTTATAAAGATAGCTTGATGACATAGAACAGGTGGCTAAGTGATAAATTTTTATTCTATCATTTTGTTGAAATTTTTTTCAGATTAAGAAAAACAGACTACATGTCATATCTTGTTTTCAGACTTTTACATGAAACTTCATTGTTATAATTTTAAGTACATTGAATGTATGATTAAAACTGAAGAGGATATTATATAAT
Source organism: Dasyprocta punctata (assembly GCA_004363535.1). NCBI lineage: Eukaryota > Metazoa > Chordata > Mammalia > Rodentia > Dasyproctidae > Dasyprocta > Dasyprocta punctata. The sequence continues at coordinate 12,532 of RJWM01036971.1, forward strand.
TCAGACTTTTAAGACTGTTTTTCCTTTTTTCTGAGAATAGGTAATTGAGCCATGAACCTCACATAAACCAGGAACTCTATCTCTAAAATACATCTTCTAGCCCACTAACAATATTTTAAAGTATGCAATCTATATGCAATAAGTCTTTTAATAATGAAATTTTTAAGTAATTTAACCTAACAATTGGCATGCATTGATATTTTTAGAATATTATTGTTCCCTTATTCACTGTATTCAGTATTTTGGTTATGAAAATTAGCCTTCAAGTCAGGTATGGTGGTGCATGCCTTTAATCTCAGCACTCGGGAGGCTGAGGCAGGAGGATTGTTGTTCGAGACCAACCTGGCCTACTAAGTGAGTTCAAGGCCAGCCTGAACTGCATAGTGAGAACTTGTCTCAAAAAATAGGGCTGGGAATTTAGCTCAGTGGCCTAAGTGCCTGCATAGCAGGAGCCAGTTTGTGAGTTTGATTCCTGGTACAAAAAAAAATAATTAAAAAATTAGCCTTCATGGAGATACAGTTCAAGATTTTGCACATGTTAAAAATAACTTAAAATCAATTTAGTCCTTGAGAATGAGATTAAAAATAGCAGTACGTAATATTTCTTTAAAACTTTTTGAATCAAAACAACCCTGAGGCAACTTTAGCCAGTGAGGGTGCTGATTTTATTTCATCTCTGATTCCCTTTTTTTAACACACTAATTAGCATTTTGATGGAAAGCCAGGATCAGTCAAAAGTAGCAATGAAGTTGCCTTTTAACAAATGGTGTGTGAAACTTTTGAGAACAGTGTGAAGGTATAAAATATATCTTCTAAAAGGGAATTAGCAAAATATTCAAGAACAATCCATTAAAATATGATTCTTCAGAATGGAATTATGAGTTTTTAACACAAGTATTAAGTTATTTTTATATTATTAAAATCTTCACAAACACATTAGATATAGACCTATGAAAGAGGATCATTACTACTTTGATCTTAAGGAAATGATTCAAAGTGCATTGCTGACTTATTACTAAGTTTTTAAATTTCTAAATTATATTAAATTTGTATATTTGCATATAGAAATTGAAGTAAATTATGGAAATCAAACAAAATTCTACATATGTTATAAGGTCAGTACATTGTTAGTTTGAGGTACTCCTAAGGAGGTCACTGAGCCTTATGTATTTCCCTTGAAAGCCACACAATTGCTTTTGATTCTTTTCACAGCATTTCTCATTTCTTTATTTCTCAGAGTATAAATAGCTGGATTCAAAAGGGGAGCAAAAACAGCATAAAACACAGCAAGAAATTTATCCAGCCAAGCGATGTTTAGTGGCCACCCATGGATGAAGATGCAGGGCACAAAGAAGATCACCACCACTGTGATGTGGGCAGTGCAGGTGGACAGTGCCTTGGAAGCACCTGTTTTAGAGCTTTGGCAGACAGTGAGAAGAATGTATGTGTAGGAGATCAGCAACAGAACAAAGCAGGTTACAGCCACAAGCCCACAGTCTATGTTTATTAAAATGTCCAAGTTATAGGAATCCATGCAGATCAGCTTGGTCACCAGTGGTATATCACAGAAGAAACTGTATATTTCCGTGGGCCCACAGAAAGGCAGCTTCACAATCACAACCAGTTGACTCATGCCATGCACAAAACCAGCTATCCATGCAGTCACCATGAACACAACGCACCTGTGCAGACGCATGAAGGTGGAGTAGTGCAGTGGTTTACAGATGGCCACATAGCGATCATAGGCCATTACCACCAGCAGCATCATCTCACTTGCTCCAATGAAATGAAAAAAGAGGATCTGATACATGCATCCTCCAAAGGAAATAGGTTTGTCCTCCCTGAGAAAGTCTGAGATCATTTTAGGTGTTGTCACTGAGGAAAGTCACATATCCACAAATGACAAATTGGCCAAAAAGAAGTACATAGGAGAACGGAGTTGAGGGTCCAAGAGGATTAAGACCATGACAGTAATATTTACACATAGAGTTTTCAGATAAATCATTAAAAATACGATGAAGAACAAGGTCTGAATACTCCATGAATGTCCAAGTCCCAGAAGCACAAGTTCTGACACTCCAGACTGATTTCCTTTGTCCATTTTTTTCAATGTGTCCTCTGAATTAGCATACAGTGAAGACTAGCTGATAATTTATTTCAGCACAGAGTGGTATTTATCTTTTCAATGTCTGTACTACAACTGAAAAATATAATTGCAATGAGAAATCTTAGCCAAACTTAAATGAGTTTATGGCAGGAAAAGGAGTAAACCAAGGAAGATTAACTTTTCCTAGAAGCAGAGTGTAAGATGGGGTTATTGTGCATTTGCTTTATTAGGAAGAATACTCTCAGGAGGAATGTAGTGACACAAGAATGCAAAACAACAAATGAAAAGATAAGTGAATTTTCATCTCTAAACTAGCTTCTGTTTAACAACGGAGCTAAAACAAAATTGAGTGTAGTGCCAATAACCATTTCACAGCATATACAATATTCAGTATTCAGTCATTTAGTTGGGAAGATGAAAGTGAACTGAGATTGAATTTCAATGCAAATGATATGATATAATGTCATTTTTTTATGCTCTCTGTGATGATTTTTTCGAGTTTTAATGGAACTGCTTTCTGAAAATCTCATAAAATTTAAATTTTCTCATAGGGCCAGGGATTTAGATCTGTCATGAATGCCTGCCTGGCAGGCATGAAGTTGTGAGTTTGATACCCAGTACCAAAAAAGTAAATAAATAAATAAATAATAAAATAATTTTTTTCTTATTCTCCAATATAATGTATTTGGAAAATCAATATGAAAGATGGCATAATGATTTTTATGGAAAACCAATGACATGATTTATCATCAATTTAAATCTATCATAAAATAGAATTTATTTAACAAACTAGATGAATAAGAATAAAATACCAGTGTAGAGTCATGTTTAGATACATTGATCAAAGGAGAAGTTAACTTAGATTCAAATTTGTACTCACTATAATTATAACTGAAGTTCTGTATAATTAAATTGCACTGAGACAATATAGACAATACTTTCAATTTAAAGAGTGAAAGATGTGAAGTGTCTAGTCTTTGAAATATTCCAGCTTCAAAATCAAGAAAGTTACAAAATTTGAATGTCATCTATATATTATTTCTGAGATTAGAAAAAATTAAATACATGTCTAAGCAAAGTATATCATTTATCATTACTTTTGCGTGAATATTAGGTAACATTCAATGAATAAGATGGTGGAAAAATATTCTTTTTCTGTATGACTTTGTTAATTCCCTCAACATCATTTCAAATGGTGCTTCTAATTTTTTATCTTGATAAAATGAGATATATGATTATAACCTTATAACTTACAAATAAGCACATACTGGTAATATTTCACAATAGTTAAGCAAAGAGTACTGATATTATACCTAATGAGTTTTTGCCCCTGTAAACTTTGAACAACATGAATTTTTCTCCAAATTTAATTTAATTTCAATACAAAAAGTTTCCAGCATAAATGTTAAAAAGGTAATTCCATGCTTGCTAAAATACATTGCACTGGTGATAATGAATGACCCAAAAAAAAGCCCTCTTTTTTACATATAGTGGAGAGAAAATAGTGCTGGATAATTGGTGAGAGATGACTATGTTCCTTCTCAGGAAACTACTGGCCAATTAGAAAAAATACAACTTTTGAAATATCAGTTCTTCGATATTATTTAAATATTTCTCAGTGAGTATATCACCATATTAAAATTAAACAATATTAAGTAGAGCTAGTAAATTTACCACAGATTTTTATTTTTTTATTTTATAATTTTTTTTATTTAAGCAAAGAGTAACAAAACAAAACAAAACAAAACAAAAAAAGACGACATATACAGTAAAAACAGCAAGCAAAAGAGACAAACAAACGACTAGAGTAAATACACAACGTTGCAGGTTTACAAAACCGGAATATAGAACCTTGACAATGGTTGCAATATTGCACATCATTATCTTTAAAATGGTTTCTTGCATCAACAGACATAGACATGCAAGATTGATCCAATCATATGAGCATTAATTGTTCCCTCTCAATAATGAATACACTCAGCAGTGTTCTTTTCAGTTATCTTACATATACATATATACAGGTCCATATCCTTTCCTCTTCCCTTCTCTCCTTCTGCCCATTCTCTTCCCGATTATCGTTGCTCTTTGAGGTGTTTTTTACCCTTCCATAGTATTTATTATAGATTTTGAATCATATATACTTTTCCATTACTTACACTAGGGAGACAGTATGGTATTTACGCATGTGGGTTTGATTTATCTCGCTTATGAGTATGGTCTCAAGTTGTGACCATTTACTTATAAAAGTCTCAATACAATCTTTCTTAATAGCTGAGTAGTACTCCATTGTATAAAAATACCACATCTTTTTTATCCAATCTTTGATTGAAGGGCACTTGGGTTGTTTCCAAGATCTGGCTATTACAAATTGGGTTGCTATAAACATGGGTGCACAGATATCACTGTGGTATGATGTTTTCAATTCTTCTGGGAAAATGCCCAGAAGAGGGATAGCTGGGTTGAATGGGATCTCTAATCCTAACTTCTCGAGGAATCTCCACACTGACTTCCACAGTGGCTGCACCAGTCTACACTCCCACCAACAGTGGAGAAGAGTTCCTTTTTCCCCACAGCCCCTCCAGCATTTGTTGTTGGTTGAATTTTTAATCTTGGCCATTCTTTCTGGGGTGAGATGGAATCTCAGCATTGTTTTAATTTGCATTTCCCGAATGACCATTGATGTTGAACATTTTTTCATATATTTATTTGCCATTTGTATTTCTTTGTCTGAGAAGTGTGTATTCATCTCAGATGCCCATTCTTGGATTGGGTCCTTGAATTTTAGGGGCCTGATTTCTTTTAATTCTTTATGTTTTAGATAGAAGTCCTTTGTCTGATGGACAATTGACTAAGATATTTTCCCAGTTGGTGGGTTTTCTGTTCACTATGCTGGAGATTTCCTTTCACATGCAAAAACTTTTTAGTAGGATGAGATCCCAGTTGTTGATTCTGGGAAGTGTTTCCCGTGCAATCTCATTTTTGTTCATGAACTCTCTGCCTACTCCTATGTCATCGAGATTTTTACCTACTCTGTCTTCTAGTAAGTTTAGTGTCTCTGTTTTGATATTTAGATCTTTGATCCATTTTGACTTTATTTTAGTGCATGGTGATAGGCATGGATCTAGTTTTAGTTTACGGCA
>RJWM01036972.1:0-17767 GCA_004363535.1 Dasyprocta punctata
GGTCGGTGGCAGGCGGAGCTGGACACAGCCCCCAAGCCCTGGGTGCGGTGATGCTCTGTGTTTCGGGCCGCTTTTAAGTACAACAGGGCTGCCTGAACACAGGCACTGTGTGGGGTGACAGCGGCCCTGATAACCGGAGGGCGCTGTGGACAGCTGGAGTACTCAGGACAGAGGATGCAGCGCAGGACCCCATCCTGCCGCTCAGAAGGGCGGTGAAGTCCAGCTCCCGAGCTGCGGAGTTCGTGCTGCACTCCCTGGTCACACTGGCCGCAGGTCCCTGAGACCATGGAGAACAACACTACAGACAAGGTGGGCGATCTCGCGAGAGTGCCCATCAGGACCGGGGCACAGGGTGGCCCCACCGCCAGCCAGCTCGGTGGCTGGGGTCAGGATGCACCCAGCGGCTCCTCCTCCATGCTTTAGCTGTGCTGCTGAGAACTCCGCCCAGCAAACAGGAGGCGATTAATAAATACGGCAGGGGCAGGAGCAAGGGCGCCATCTGCCCCGGGGGCCTCGGGAACGTGGAACTTGGAGGGCAGAGATGTCCACTAAGAAACGCTGCCCCAACGGCAGAGGGCAGGGCGCACGCAGGGCCTGGAGTCCAGAGCCCCACACACCGGGAACCCTGAGCCCGTCGGAAGGAGCCGCATCCACACACGGCTGCCTGCACACTTCGCTCCTCTGCCGAGGGCTGGCTGCAGTCACGGACATCCGTCCTCCCGCAGGACACGCTCTGTGACCACAGCTTCCGGTCTCCTTAACTCCAGACACACGCCCGTGCACACACGCACACCGCTGCCCGTGACCGCCGCTTGGCAGGAAGCAGGGAGGCAGCTGTTCTGTCAATAGCGGGCTGTGCCCGACTCCACGAGTATGATAACACTGTTCCGTGGGACCCTGGGGCCAGGAGAGGTGGAATAATTAAAAGGCAAGAATGGTTTTGATTTGGAAGACGACCCAGTCTGAGAGTGCGGGGAGTCCAAACGTGCCCGGGAGCCACTCCATGTGATTTAAGGTCCACTCGCCCAGTAACATCTCCTGCACACCTACTGTATGCGCTGCCCGAGGAGACTGCAGGCAGGAGGATGGCATTAGGACCACGGGCTTTAAGCTGCACGCCTGACTCAAGCTCTCCGCTCAGGCCGTGTGAGCTTGGAGATGCAGCTTCACTGCCGGGTGCCTCGGTTTCACCATCTGTAACATGGGGAGCATTAATTGCTGCAGCCGGCTCCCCACGTCACTGCTGGGACTCAGAGGGACTACACGGAGTGTTTGGAGCCTGGCACGGGAGCAGGACTACGTGGTGCACCCCAAGATGGTGTGGCTGCCATGAGATGGTGTCCAGGTGCTGCCCTCTCCAAAAGCCGGCCCGGTCCCGGTGCTGACATCCCAAAGACCGGAGCTGTGCTGCCGTGGTGTTCGCATGACAGGCTGAGAACTGAGGAGAAGCCACTGTGAGGGTCACCCCAGCCTCCGTCACCTCACCCACAGACCAGGGAGATACCCCCCACCCCGGGAGCCACCCTGCTCAGCCCAGTGGCCAAGGCTGCCCTATTCTAGTGCCAGCTTCAAGGATCTGGGGTGTGTGGCCAATCAAAGCTTTGTGTCCTTCTGGACGGTGACTGGTCCAAGGGTAAATCATGTGATTCACCCAAGCCAATCAGAATTCCCCATCGGCTGAGCACCCCATTGATTGGCTCATCAAAGGAATGGGACCAGGACTTGTCAGATCATTGACAATCCCAGGTCTCTTTCCGCAGTGCAGTAAGCACAAGGCAGTCAGCGCCTGCCTGAGAGTGAGCAATGGAACGCAGAGGCAACGGGTGGAGAGCGATGGCTTCCGGCTGCATGTGTGGATCATCTTGACCCAGCCAGACCTGAATCTATCCTTGGACTTTGCAATTATATGAGCTGGTAATTCCCTTAAGCCGCCTTGAATTGGGTTTCTTTTATTTGCAGTGGAAAGTTCTCTGACCAAAAAAGTCAGTCTCTGACATTTCTACTGCTCAGACACCCAGGTAAAAATCCTCCCAACAGCCACAGGAACCTCACACAGGAAGTTCAACCCCCATCACTCAAGGGCAAGCAGACAGATGGTGAAAGGATCTTCAGCGTCTCAGCTGTCCTTGCGAGTAAGGAGAACAAACATTAAATAAAAGGAATCTATGGAAACAGAGGTCTTCCCAGCGTCACATCCGTCCCTCAGTAATAAACATTAATAAGCAAGGCTAAGGTATAAAAATTCCATTCATAACTCGGGAGCAGCCTGACCTTTGATGGAATTACATGTATTTTCTGTCAAACCTGCTATTTGTAGAACATCTGGTGAGATAAACTCTCAAATGTCTAATAAAGAATCATCTCCTCGCGGCACTCTGAGGCACTCTGTGAGCCGCGTGAGTTCTCGCCTTTCCGTCTCCCCCTCAGATGCGCGCGAGGGCTCGTCCCGAGGGCAGGGCTATTTCCTGACCATGGAGCCCGGGAACCACAGAGCCCGGTCAATAACCGGGAGACTGGCAGCTACCCGGGAGCACAGATGTGCGCGCGCACACACACGTACACACACACGTGCGTGCACACACATGTACACACACTCACTCACTTTCACAGCACTGCTTCCCATAGTTATTTTGCAACACAGGACTTTGTCCCAAGTCCCTGACTCACAGGCAGCGAACACTTGACATCAGCTCTGATATCAGAGGCCCAAGGAAAATCAAACCGAGTGTGCCCGGAACACACACAAGGACTGAATATGTGCGATCACCCACCTGGAAACAAAAGCGAAACCACCCTGCTTTCCCTGTGACCCCCCGAAAAGAGACATCCGGTCACTCAAGCCCAAAGCCCCCCAGCTGCCACATCGTCTCTCTTGTTGGAGTCCCAGTCTGCCCCCCAGGCCGCTGGGCGGGGGGCGGGGTCTGCCCGGGACCCTGCGCGGTTCCTGCCGCCCTCCAAGTCCCTCTGGCCGCTCTTCCCACCATCTGTGCCTCCGATTTGGGGGACCCATCTGCGTGCCAGGCAGGAGACAGGATGATGCTGAGGACGAGTCTCCCCAGGACTCAGCACTCACCCTCACTCACCTCCCTGTCCCTGCTCCTGGGGCCGGGCGGCCCCTCCCTGCCGTGCTCCAACACCTGGCTGGCGCCACCGTGGACAAAAGCTGGGGTACGCTGGCTGCGCCTGCCTCAACCCTGCCTCATGCCACCCTTCATGTGCACTACCCCCTGTGCCTGACCCCCAGCCCCTGCACCCCCAGACGTGCGGATCATTCCTGTCTCACTGACGTCACCTCCAGGAAGCCTTCCCAGGTGCCCTGGGCAAGGTGAGTCACTTCTTTGACTGCACCTCCGTTTTTCGTCCTAGTACATCACGATTAATGTTAAATCATCATCTCCGTGTGTCTTCAAACGCGGGTGGTGCTCCCAGATGATGAAATCCCTAACGGCAGAGGCCAGGGCTCTGTTAGTAACCTGTTTTCGTGATTCCCCCTGCTGCCTACAATTCTCTATACACAGCTGGTGCTCAATATATACTTGTTGGATTTTTTAAATTTTTTCTTATTTCAAAGAGAATAAAACCAAACAAAATGAAACAGAATAAAACCAATCAAAACAACACAATGAAAGTGATACAGGACTTCAAAACAGGATAATAGGAAATCAACAAGGGCCGCCATAATGCCTCTTGTTACCTTCACAATAGCTACCCATACTACCAGACATTAAAAAAGCAAACAAAACAGAACAAAACAAAACCAATCAAAACAAAACTACTTGTTCGTTTTTAGCCAGCAAAACGCAGCGTGCAGCTGTGACTGCAGCGCCCAGGCTGTGTCCGACACAGGAAGAAGCGTAGCAAAGCGATGCCGAAATCAAGACGCGAAAGCACAGGCTGGGGAAGGCTCCTCCGCCCGCCCTCTCTCTCTGTCACCAGCACGGCTCCAGGTTCAAATGCCCTGCGGTCCACACTGGTGATGGAGCCCAGGTCCCAAATTTATGCCCAGAGGCAGGTTGGGTAGCAGAAGAGCTGGCAGCTGACTTCGGGGTCCCCAGGCCCAAGTCTGGCCTGCTCACCCCATCCCCTCTGCGCTACGAACATTAATGGCACTATTACCATGAGAACGCAAGGACTTTCTTGTGTATTAGCCCATCTGTTCTTCGTGAAACCATGTGATGCCGCTACAGAAAAACGACCCACAGGCCCACCATCACACAAGTGGGGGACACAGGGCCACAGCAGGTCTGGGGACCTATGGCCCCAGTCCCAGCCCACGGCTCCCCCCCAGAAAGGTCAGGCCAGCCACGGCCAGCTGTACTTTGTTCTATTGGCTGATGGCCAGGTGCGCTGTGCCAAACCCATCCCCAGAGTCCTCTGGAAGCTCCCCAAAAGGCAGCTAAGAGGAGGGCCAAGAGCACAGTCTCCTCCCAAGACTGATGGCTGGGCTTGTGGTCAAGTTTTGCCCCTTCGTAGCTGTGCTGTGATTTATTTCGGTCTCCGTAGGCCTCATACACACAGCCCTCTGCACAGTGCTCAGCCAGTGCCATCACTCCCCTTAACTTCCTTCTGCTCTGGTTTGCAGTGTGAACGTCCCCCGAATGCCCTTGAGGGCTGGGTACCACTGGGAGGAGGTCAGATCTGCACAAGGCGGGGCACAGTGGGAGGCTGGAGGGCGTGGGGGCAAGGCCTAAGGGGCGTCCTTGGGCACGCCGGCCTTTCCTTCTTCCCTCCTCTGTGCCTGGCTATAAGGGGAACAGCTTCAAGTCGCCCCTTGCTGCCACCATGACAGGCTGCCCTGGCTGCAAGCCAACAGGGCCGCTTGGTCTCCGACTGAAAGCTCCAAAACCATGAGCCGAAACAAACCTTCTCTGCATCGATTCAGCTCAAGTGTTTGTCACGACAAACAGCAGGGGACCAGTTTGTCGCTCAGCCCATGAACATGGCAAACATTTCCTTTACCTTCAAGTCAAATCAAATCAATCAAATTCGAATCTGATCAGTTTGCATCCTGGACCCTACCTGGCCAGGCTGGGTGTTTCAATCTGGAAGTAACCCTTCCTGTGGTCTCTTGCAGGGATAGCGGGGCAAGGACTGTTTCTGGGGTTCTGTGCCTGGGCCCCAGTGAGGAGGGGGAGAAGGCAAACACAGCATCCATCGTCCACCCACACACGCTGTCCCTGAGACACCATCACGGGGGCTTCAGTGGCCCCTCAGGTCAGCGGTGGGAGGAGGGTTGGGCTCTGCTACTTCTCCGCCCAACTTGGGGAGAGGAGACCTTGAGAGTGACCCGTGTCCCTTCCGCTCAGACATCTGGGAGCAAACACAAGAATCTGCAGGGACCAGGCGGGAAAGATACAGGCGAGTGGCCAGGCAGGTAGGGACTGTGGTAAACGAACCTCTTTCTCTGTCTCTGTCTCTGTCTCTGTCTCTGTCTCTGTCTCTCTCCCTCTCTCTCTCTCATGTTGCTGAGACAAAATACCCAACACCCAAAGGTAAAGGAGGAAGGGTTTATTGAGCTCCAAGTTTGTAGAAGTTTCAGTCCATAATCAGCTGGCTCCGAGGTGGGGTGGCAGAGGAGACAGGCATTGCAGAGGAGAAACAGTTCATGGCAGGCAGAAGGTAACAAAGCAGACAAGAGACAAGACAAGCCTCTTTATGGCCCTTATACTGACTCCAAGCTACCAGGAGTGGGCCATGCCAAACCACTCAGTGGCCTGATTTAATAATCACCCACCCTTCATCTTGGCACTCAGTCCTAGCATTACACCATGAATCACTCACACGCTCTAGATCCAGCCACCTCTGAAAAAGCCCCACCCATGACTGCATGAGGTTCTGGGAGACAACTAGACACAAACCGTAACAAATGCCATTCGTGGGTAGCTAAGTTCTGCGGTGATTTGCTATGCAGCAGTAGCTAACTGATGCATTACTCTTCCTCCTTTCAACTGAAAAGAGCCGCACTGGGTCATTTCCCACAGCAGGATTAAAACAGAAGCTTACTAAAGAACCACAAGTGTGTTTCTGTTTGTGCACACATGTGTTTCTCGCTACCGGACAGTACAGCATCCTGTGTCACACTGGGCTTGGGAGGTTGTGTTCCTGGAGAAACAGTGTCTTGGGGCGAGTGGCTAGGAAATGGAGAAGCAGAAGCTCCTGGGAAGGGGCCTCTGGAGGAGGAGCCCCAGGGCATAAGAGCTTCTGCCCCTGAGGGACAGAAAGGTGCATGCAGCCTGGGTCCCGTTGCTGAGCGCTCCCTCTCCTCTGGCCAGGGGTTGCTCTTGGGGGCGCCTCCCAGATCAAGTATGTGATAAGCAGCAAAGGAGAAAAACAAATTCCCTACCCCTACCTTAGAGAGAACAATTTCCCACATACTGGGTGAGAATCATCCAGCAAAAGACAGGGAAAATCATCTGGAGAGAAAAGACTTCTCTGGACACCCACATCGAGAGTCTTCCAATTGTCTTTCTTAGACAATGTCCTCCTTGTACCTCAGACCCCTCAAGTGTAGGTCGGTCGTCACTTCTGAAACAGCCTTTAGAGACACAGATACCGCCCATCCAGAGGAACAGAAGCCAAAGAAGCCATAGGTCATAGCTTTCGACTGATTTCAAACATGGCTAGCCCTAGCCAGAGCCTTGCACTTCTTGGTGCAGACACAAGCAGAATCTACTAATTTTCACACATGTGCTGGACATTGCTGCAACATCCTCTCAGGTCAATTCCTGATTCAAAACACAGTGGCCCCAGTGTTGCCCCAAATCCAGATCATCTTTAGCCTGGCTTCTTCCTCCTCAACAGCCACCTGGCCTCACTTCCCTCCCACTGTGGGTTCACCTGGACTCTTGCTCAGCACAAGATCAACAAACACTTCAGCACCCTTTTGGTTCAGAAAATAAGGGCACTGTAAACCCCAAGACACCAGTGAATGCACTACGTCTCTGCTACTGGAATACAAATTTCTTGAGATCAGAGAACCACATCTTTTCCCAAAGCAGTGTCTGAAAAAGCAAGATACTCAAACATTTGTTGAATTAATAAGTTAATGACTCTCCCATAAATGCAATAGTATATGATGTTGATTTTCCTCCCAGGCTTTAAATTAAAAATATGATATTACAATACTGCCATTTATTAGAACCACATTGAGACCGATTAGTCCTACTTTTAGTTGCCAATTCTACCATAAAGGACCAGAAAGTCACAGTAATAAAGCCATCTTTCCCCGGGAAATCCTAACCCGACAGTCACCAAAGATCCAACACAAACTTCATCAGCACCTGTTCTCTCATGACCTAAGACATGCTGCCAGGACCTAAGATCTCTATCAATAACAAGGCTTCCTCTGGCCAGAAAGTCCAAGGTGCAGGGATCAGCTCCAGCAATGACTCCACAAAGTGCTCCACCTCCCACGCTCCTGGACGTGACATGAAACACACGGCCACAGGGGGTCCTGCTGGGGCCGCTCCCACCAAGGCTAAAGGAGCACACGGCCAGGACAGGACCCTCCTCCCAGACGTGTGATCTCAAGAGGCCACACACATTATTGCAACCCATCTGATGTTGTCAGGGGGAAGCAGGGATTTTTTTTAAAATCAAAAATAAAATATAAAATAAACTAAGGATAAAGACAAACACCAGAGGGTCTGTCACAGGCGGCATCTAAAGCAGCTGAGCTCATCAGCTCAGAGCTGAATGAGTTCCCAGGCCCAGGAGGAGTGTGTGGGGCCAGGGAGACACAGCTCAAAGGAACAGAGTTTCATCAGACGGGAGGGAAAAGTTCCTGGTGGTCTATTGTACAGAATGGTGACCAGAATAAATCGAAAGGCAATGACGCATATTTCAAAACTACTAAAAGAGCAGATTTTGATGTTTTCACCACACAGCACAAGCATGAAAGTATGTGAGATGACAGATTTGTTAATTAGCTGATTTAAACATTCCACACTGTAGACATGTATCAAAGCTTCCCATCATACTTTATAAATACAGTTATTGTCTATCAGTTAAAATAAGATTTTGCAATAGAAAATTTTTAAAGTAGGGGAAAATGTTTTAAGTGGGGAAAGGCAATGTCTTCAGGAAGTGGGGAAGATACCCTCAGGGCCAGGAGAAAGTTTGAGGTGCTATGCAAGGATGTAATATTAAATGATGTCAAGTAAGAAAGAGAGAGAGTTTCTAATCTTTTTCAACATTTTGATTAAATCAGATGGAAAGGTGCAATTGAGTGCTAGGAGCTTTAACTTCTCTGGCACTTGCAAATATCCCCTTTCTGCAGAAAGAGCTAACGAGCCTCAAAACCCAGGCACTTTAGAGCTTTCACCTGTCAAGCCTGAATGTAAACAGCCCTGCCTGGGTTTTGTGTAGATTTATTATTTTGCATATATTTAATAGTTGCTTTGTATTCACTGCAAGTGATACTGGTTTTCCATTTTCCAAAAGCAATGAAGTCTGTTTTTGATAAATTTGCTTCAGTAAAATAATATAAGCCAACATAAAGAAAAATATTAACTAAGCAGTAGTGTTAGTAATGTGCACTTGCAGAAGAAACAAAGTTGGTGGAAGGGAGAAATGCTCACTGCTCATTTGTTGGAGTTAAGAGGTGCTACAATGATATGAGGCCAATGACTGGTCTGGCACCTCCCCACTTCTGGTACCAAATTCTGTCTTAGTTACTTTTCTCATTGTTGAAACAAAACACACCACCCAAAGTTAAAGGAGGAAAGGTTTATTGAGCTCACAGTTTGTAGAGGTTTCAGTCCACAGGCAGCTGGCTCCAAGGCAGGGCAGCGTGGCAGAAGGGGCAACACAGTGGAGAAACAGCTCTTGGCACTCAGAAGACAGCAAAGCAAGCAAGGGACCTCTACAGCTTTTTTCTGCCCCTTTCATATTCTATCCAAGCTACTGAGATTGGGGTGGTGCCAAAACAATCACTGGACTGATTGAGTAGTCACCACCCTTAATCCCAGCATCACATGCTCTAAATCCTAGCATACTTAATCCTGGCATTGCACCATGAATCGATCACAGACGGTGGATTCAGCCACCACTGAAAGAGACTGCACGAGGCCTTGGGGGACACCTAGACACAAACCATAACACTGACAAGCCCACTACTGCAATGGCTACACTTTTATTTCATTTAATTATTTCCTTTTGCACAGCTGAAGATTGAACCCGGGGCCTGGCACATGCCAGTCAAATGCTCCACTGTGGAACTACAGCCCCAGCTCCACATGTTTATTTCAATGCATGCCAAGGGGAAAAAAGTACAACTGAGGGATTGATCTTTCTCCTCAGGGTACAGTACATAATCTTCAGATAAATTCACTGACCAAAAATGTGTATCCACTGAAGTGGAACTTGTAAGGGAAGAGAGTCTGCATGGCGTGCAGGGGTGGGGAGAAATCACACAGGTGGCCCAGGGGCACTGAGCGCTGGACAGCACCAATTTCAGTGACACGAGGATGGTCGCTGGCCTGCACAGCCAGCTCTCCCCCACCGCAGCCCTGCAGCTGCACCCCGGGGGCTTCGCACCGCACATCAGACAGGCAATTTTCTCCCACGAGAGGTGGTCTCACTGTCCACTTCAGCACAGCCGAGATGAAAACATCTGCAGGGAGAAGTGAGCTGCCACAAAGGAACTCGGAGTTCTGCAGCTGTCAAAAACCCGCGGCTGTGGAACCACAGCCCCCACTTTCACCCGTCTACACCACGCCTGCCTTCAACAGCAACCTGTAGAGCAGGGGAAAGGGGATCTCAAAGAGAAAGGCCTTTCGAAGAAAGCAGATTTTTAGGGCCAGAGATTTAGCTCAGTGGCGTAAGCGCCTGCCAGGCAGGCACAAGGTTGTAAGTTCAATCCCCAGTACCAAAAAAAGGAAGAAAACAGATTTTTAAAAACAGCATCACAACCGGCCCATGATACTGTGATGAGTCATTCAACCCTAAACCACATTTCAAGAAAACGCCATCGAACTACTGTAACGGGATTTCCTGGGATTTCCTGGCCTTGGACTGCAGCGATCGGCCACGCCCCTGCCGTGGACCTGTGAACTCAGGGTCTCTGTACGCAGTTCTGCCCTGGTGGGCCCACAGCTCTACCACCAAGGAGCAGTGGTGTGGCCGAGGCACAGCCTCGGAGAGGCAGGCCGGACCTGACCCCATTCCAGGGCTCCCCCACCACCGGCGTCACCCCGCTGGGATGCAGGTCCGTGGATAAACGTCCCGGCCTCCCCACCTTTCCAGGGGGGCATTTCTGTTGTGTGTCACCCGGGAGACAACCCTAAGGCACCTCTCGGCGCAGGACTCGGGGGTCGGGGACGCGCAGGGACCCTCCTCCTCTGCCTCACTTCCTCCACCCGTCCCCGCTTCCTGCTGTACTCTCCCAAATAAACGCCCCACACCCTGATTCCTAGCCAGCTTGTGCACGGTGGGGTACACAGTGGGGTGAGGCCTGGACCCCACATAGGCAGGAAGATGGATGAGATATAAAACCCCAACCCCTCCAGCACAAGGCACTGAGGAGGACCTGGCTGCCATCCCCCGAGCCAGGACAGGTTCCAGCAGACTCCAGTCTTACCTGAGAGCCCACGGTGAGCTAGGAGTGAGGCCGACACGCGACACCAGGGACTCCTCGCTCCCTCCGTATCTCTGGCACCCCTAGGAGCCTAAGCAGGAGAACAGAACCAACTCTGAGCGCCTAAAGCAGAGGACGTGTCATCCGGGAGAGCAGCCGGAGAGCTGCGCGCATCTGGGAAGTTGCCCAGTTTCAGCCGGCACAGCAGGAAGCTGCGAGAAGCCCAAGGCCAGAGGACAGGAGAAGTCAGGCTCGGGAAGAATGGCAGAGCCACAGAGGGCTCATCAGGCAGGACGAGAGTGGTGGCTGCTGCCCGGGGGCGGGGGACACCCTGGCTGCCCCTTCCCCTGGCCCCACTGGGTCATCTGCAGCAGGGACCCGGGAGCTATGGACAGCAGAGGAAGAGGAGCACGTGGCTCCGAAGGTGACCACAGGACACTGGCACACGCCCCACTCCTGCTGCCATGCCTGGGGCGGGCTGAGCCCTAAACCCAAAGAGCAGCGCGCTCACAGCGACGGGGGAGGGGAAGACCGCGTGGAGACAGCACCCACCGGGCTCGCACAGCCCCAAACCGAGGAGGCGTGGGACACGGGCAAGGCTGGAAGTGGCGTGACACACGGGGTCCCCGGAGTCTGCAGAGGAACCAGCTGCGCCCATACCTGGACTGCAGACTCCGCAGGGACATGGTCCTGTTGTGGTCACAGCAGCCCCGGGAGACAATGCCGCCAGTCCCAGCTGCGTCTTCACCCCTTCCCACTGGTTCTGTCCCTCCCAGGGTGGAGATAAACCCTCAGCCGGCAAGGCGGGAGCAAAACAAGAGTTCAAACGCTCTGCCTTTAAAGTCAAAGCATTGGGACCTAAAAGCCCTGTCTCTCAGGACTCTCGGTCCCACGCCTGCCCCCGCCCCGGACTGGCACCGCCCAGAAATGCCCTCTCTTCACCCCAAGGCCGGGAGCCTTCCTTCCTGCGGAGAACAAGTTCACCGGCAGTCACCCCCGCTCCGCGACGGGGGCAGACAAACCCACCCACCCCTTTCCTAAATGACCCGGGCAACCAGCTGTGTTCTTTCCAGTCGCTGCTATGACAAACTACTGCACATTTAGTAGCTTAAAACAGCACAAACACATTAGCATCCTCGAGGTCCAAACTGCAAGACGGGCTAAGATCAGGGTGTGAGCAGGGCTGTGAACTTCAGCGGGGTGGAGGAGGAGACCGCTGCCTCGCCTTCTCCCGCCGCCTGGGAACCCCGACTGCAGGAGCCTCGCTCACCCCCAAAGCCAGCAGCGTCGACTCTGCCTCCTTCCCGCTGACTTCTTCCCAGTGAGGACCTCGGGTCCACCCGGATTTTCCGACACTGGTTTTCCATGTGCCAGGCCCTGTTCTAAGATATGCTTACATGTTCATCTGATTCTGCCTCAACACGGCCCTTTAAAGTAGGGATCTCTTTATCCCCACTTTTTCTTTTTTTTTCTTTTTTTTTTTTTTTTTTTTTTTTTTTTCTTGAGACAGGGTCTCACCATGCAGTTCAGGCTGGCCTTGAACTCACTTTGTAGCCCAGGCTGGTCTCGAATTTGCAATGATCCTCCTGCCTCAGCCTCCCAAGTGCTGGGATTACAGAAGTGCGCCACCACGCCCAGCAATCGGCATTTTATTTAAGGGATACTGAGGCCGGAGCACACGAGAGCTGCCCAGGGTTCAGCAACTCCGAGCCTGACCCACCTGCCGGCTCTCCGTTCCCCACGAGGCCCTCTAGCCCCAGGCGGAACCACGGTCAAAACTCTCCTGGCCTCCGTGTGGGCATCCTCACCCCGCCTCGCTCTGGGCAGCCGGTCCTCACCCTCAGGTATAGCTGGCCATTCGTACTTCTTCTCCTGAGAAGTGCTGTTCATTTCAGCTGCCCGTGTTTTGATCGGGTCTTTTACTGGGGGGGGGGAGGGCGCTAATTTTTTTTAATACAGACGCTCCTCATTTAATGACCAAGTTCTGTCCCCGTGACTAGGTCGTTAAATGGACTGGTCACTAAATGACGAAGAGGAGACGCAGCACTTTATGCATTCTAGACATTAGTGCTCCGTCTGAGGGGCAGCTGGCAAAACGTTTCCCGTTCTGCAGGCTGTCTCTTCACTCTCTCCATGGCTTCCTCGGCTGTGCAGAAGCCCTTGATTTGACAGGATCTTGTGTTGATTCTCGACATTATTTCTTGTGCAACTAGGATTCTATTCAGAAAGTCTTTGCCTACACCTACGACTTCAGGAGTTTTACCTACTTTTGCCTTCCAGCAAGTTAAGAGTTTCTAACATTTAGATCTTTGATCCGTTTTGATTTTAGTTTAGCACACGGTGAGAGGGGATAAACGTGAGTCATTTGTAGGAAAGCGGAGGCACCCAGAGACCATGCTAGGTGAGATCAATCAGACACGTGAGCTCCCATACCGCACAGTTTCTCTTCTATGAGAAACCTGAAGTATAAATAAGTGAAAGAGCAAGATAAAAGATAGATCACAGGGGCCGGGGAGACAGAGCTTTTGCGAAAAGCAAGAGGACCAAGAGATGGGGAGGCCCGGGGAGGAGTGGGGGGCGCTGAGGAAAGAGCTGGGATGTGTAACGTGCTTGAATCAACTCCACAAAAGCAATGCAACCATTATGCACTGCGTGATGGACGAGTACTGATAAAAATTTGTGTACGAGGTTGGTGTGCTCCTGCCTCAGCTGGCTCTAAGAACTCTCTCCCTTTATAAGACCCAGAAGATCGGCTCTGCACCAGACTAGGGCACACAAACCCTTAGGACGACAGCCAGGGAGTCCCCCACACGCCTGCACAGGGGCCCCAAACCTCAGAGGTCGGGTGCAGCCACAGACACAAGCACACGGCACTGGGGACGCGCAGGCGTGGGGAGATGCGTGCCCGTGTGTCTCCACGTGGCTGAAGGGTCGACGTTTTACCAGGTTCCTCCCCGCCCCAGGAATCCTGCTGCCCCGGCCCAGCAGAGGACAAACTGGCTCCCTTGAGAAGCCTCCTTGACCTGGAGTGCCACCCCTACAGGCCGCGCCAGACGCAGAAAGGACAGACAGACAGACGTGAGCGGCCCCTGATGCAGACCCCTCGGCACCGTGAGCAGCTGCTGAGCGAGGGACAAGCAGCCCCAGCCCAGCCCGGCCCCCGGCCCTGCTTAGGGATAGGAGCGGTCACCAGTTTCCCCCGTCTTGGGCATCGCGCTACCCTGCTACCCTCTTGGCTTCACCCGGGCCCGCCTGTGTTATTACTTATTTCATATTTTCTTTCAAATCTGCTGGCTGGGTTTACATTAATTTAACTGAAGAGGAAGCAACAGCTCAGCGCTGGAGAGGAAATAAAGGCCTTTTCACTTTGCATAAAGGGAGGACAAAAAAAAAACGGTGAAAAAAGTACAATAAAAACAAAACAGTGTTATCAAATGCTAGCCAGGTGCTGCCGTCTGCCAACAGCTCCCAATTTTAGGTGTGGGCTCTGGTTGAAAACCAAACAGAGCCGGGCATGGTGGTGCACACCTGTAATCCCAGCACTTGGGGAGGCTGAGGCAGGAGGATCACTGGGAGTTCGAGACCAGCCTGGGCTACAAAGTGAGTTCAAGGCCAGCCTGAGCTGCATAACGAGACCCTGTCTGGAAAAGAAAGCAAAACAGAGCAACAGGTAAGATTAGCAGGGTTAGGGGGGTTCAGACAGGGGCAGAAGAGGAGGCGGGAGGACCCCACTTTGGCCTCCACCAGGTCACCAGCGTGTCCTGACTGCCCAGCACCGAGGGCGCTCTCCTCGAGCAGCACCTGAGCTCTTCTCCCTCCTGAACGCAGACTGGGCTGAGGTGGGCTCGAAGGCAGTCGAGAGCTGAAGTCACTCCAGAGCCTGGTAACCTCTGGAGAGAAGCCGACAGCACAAAATTAACCCCTCCAGGGAGCAGAGGGGGCCTGCGTTTGCGTGTCGGCCTCACCAAGGCCAGTCTGCCACTTCCGCTGGGCTCCGGGCGCGTTGCTATGGAGACACACAGCCCTGGCAGGTCAAACTTTCTACCCGGTCTTGTGGTGCTGTGTGGGCTCCAGTACCAGGCAATCACTCACTCACCCGGGCCACTAATTATGTAACGGAGCTGCCGTCACACACACGCGCACGTGCACGCACACGCACACATGCACACGCACGCACGCACACCCTTGCACACGCACATACAGATGCACACACACACGTGCACAGGCACACACACACACACAAACACACACCAGGCTGACTGAAGTTCTCTGCACCTGCCAGTCTCCTTTAGGATGAAAAGTAGCAAAGACTGCGCCTCTCAGCCATGATTGGCTGTAATTAACTCCAAAAATGTGTAGCCTTTACCAGGAAAATGTACCTTTCTGTCACCCGAGGAGCTACCAGAGGACTGATTGGCACTGAATCCCAGGAGCTAATAAGCGTGGCACCGCTGTCCCCTGGCAAACTCGGCCCCACCCCCGTCACTGAGTGTCACCTACAGGTGACACAGGTCAGAGCCCAGTGTCAGCCTCACAGGAAGCAGCAGTGCCCTGGGTCACTCCTGTGCCCAGTCACACACTGATGCAGCTTTTTTTCAGTTTTTTCCCCCTCTCTTTTTTTTTTTTTCTTTTGGATGTTAGCTCTAATATTACAGTACATTGTGTGCTATCTAGTTGCAGTACAATTCCTGACACAATTTCCATAATAGCAAAATTTACATACAGATGGCAAATAAATAAAACCTTTCTGTGGCTCGGTCTGCAGTTCTCTTGGTCAGCAAATCCTATTAGGGACTTTATTAACCTGCTCAGGGATGAAAATGCTAGACCTGATCTTATGGATTTCAGCTGTGCAATCCAGTCCTGCCACAAAAAGAAATTTAACTCAAGTCATTTTTCTCCAGCATGGAGCTGCCAAAATTGGGTTTCTTCCGCAGGCAGCATTGGAAATAGCCGCTCTTTCTCGTTTCTCACTCAAGCCACACATGGTCTCGCTTTCCTTTTATCCATTTTCTTTAACAGCACGTAATTGCAATTAGCAACAGGCACCAAGGGGTACAAATTGATCAAGGCGCACGACTGCCAAGTGGAAGTACGTCTGCTCAAGAAAGCAAGAGGAGGGGCTCTGTAAAAGCAGGTGTTTTGGGAAACTTGGCTGAAACCCCAGAGGAACCCCGAGAGATCTCGTTCTGCCAGGCTCACTGGGGAACGTGAACCTCAGTAGGAAACGGCTAGATTCGAGGGACTGGCTAACCGCTGGTTGCATTAGCCGGCTTTCCCAGTGCTGGGAGCAAACACCTGACACCCACAATTGAAGGAGGAGAGGTTTAAT
This sequence comes from Dasyprocta punctata, assembly GCA_004363535.1. Lineage (NCBI taxonomy): Eukaryota > Metazoa > Chordata > Mammalia > Rodentia > Dasyproctidae > Dasyprocta > Dasyprocta punctata. Next base: position 15,909 of record RJWM01036972.1, read on the forward strand.
ATGGTTCATGATTTCAGAGGGCTCAGTCCGTAGCTGTCTGGTTCAAAACCAGGACCATCACGATGGAGGGGGAATGGCCAGGCAAAGCCACTTAGTTCACGGCAACTGGGAAGCACAGCGGGTCAGTAGCACCAGAGATGGAGAGGGAGGAGACCAGACAGAGGAGCCGAGACCACACCCCCACGGCCCAGCCAGACACACCCAGCAGTGTGCTTCACTGATTCCCTAGGCCGCTCCCAAGCCAATCAAGCTGACAGTTACGTTTTACCGTCACAGAAGATCAAACCTCCACCTTCTACATCTAAACAAGGAAGGCAGTGTGCGCCCTCCTGAGACTCCAGACGGGTCGCAGGATTTCCTGTGCCTGGGAGAACTTCAGTGGTCCACTCATCTCCAATCCAGGAAGCATGAGCCTCCTTGGAGAGTTCGGGGAGCCCGGTCTCAGCAACGCTGTTCCTTCCATGCTATTGGTGCTTGCCAGACCTCCAACCCCAAAGGAAAATCCGTAAAAGGAACCCCAAAGTCCAAGTGAGACCCCTGTGTACTGCATACCTGCCAAGGAGTGGCACCACTGAATCAAGCCATTCCCAAATCAAAACCCCAAGCTCCTCAAAGCCACCAACTGATGGGAGAGCACAATGAACCCCAGGACAGGGCCTAGGGGAGTTTTAGAAATCTCCAGGTTAGCAAGTGCTGGCATTAAAAGCTCATTTACTGCTTCCCATTTCAGGGTCCTGTGTGGCTTTCCTGAGTGGCCATAGCCAACTGTCACCGACTACTATCTAAGGGACACTTAGAAAAGCAGCCTCCATGACCACTTAGGGGTGGGGGGGGCCTCTCGAAAAAGGGGGCACGAGAGGGGAGCTCTGAGACAGAGAACGAGGAAATGCCGAGACGGGAGTGAGCAAGGCGGTTCCAGAATGCAGACACAAGCGCTGGGCGGCCCAGACCCCAGCTGGCAGCGGTGCTTCACGATCACGCCAAGCGGCCACTGCCCCGGGCCCTGCAAACCCGCAGAGGAAAAGCGCCCCCTCCTTCTCCCGCCTTTCTGCTTCTGACCCAGTCGGCACCTCGAGTGCCGCCCACAGAGTCCCACCGATCGCGTTCCTAACCAGGACAAGCGGGCGGCTTTGTTCCCACTTCCCTGACACTGATGCCGACACCCCACACCCCAGGGCAGGCAGACAACTCCCTTGGCAAGAGCTGGCGGGTCACAGTCCTGGCAAAGACTTTGATTTCCCATTCAGAGGGAAACTGCCAAGCTAGCTATTAAGGAGCAGGTGTAAATGTGCTGCCAAACGCGAAGAAAAATCATTACTTAGGCCCTGGAGCTGAGTGGCAAGTTTCCCGATTCTGACTTCAAATTTAATTCGACTCCGGGGACACTTGATGAGCTCTAACAGGCTGCCAGGCCTCGGTGGGGACCCAGACTCCGCCAAGTCAGCAACCCCTGTTTGCGAGAGGCTGACACAGATTCGGTTCATTAGGATGCGCTGGGATGAGCGCTAGACCAAAGGACCGTGCAGAATTCTCCAAAAACGAGGAGGCGTGTGTGTTAAATTTCTTGCAACACAAAAAAAAATTTTTTGAGGATTTAGACCAGCCAGACAGGAAGACATGTAATTAAAAATTATATCTAACCTTAAAATGATAGATCCCACCAGTCACCATCGTCTTCCTTCTCAGTTCTAAGTGATTTCTCTTTGTGGCCCCTTCTTCCCAAATACAGAAAGTGACATTCGACCTAAACACAATGGAGGCAGCGACCGCATTTTATTTTTAGCAGCACTGACACAGCGATGAACGCTGCGCCCACTTTTATCGGGAATCTCACAAGACTGCCACCAAACGGAGCTCCA
>RJWM01036973.1:0-17778 GCA_004363535.1 Dasyprocta punctata
AAGGAAAGTCCATCAGAATCACAGCAGACTTCTCAACATGATTAAGTCAAGAAGAGCATGGACTGAAGGATTTCAAATCCTAAAGGAAAATGACTTCCAACCCAGATTGATGTACCCTGCAAAACTGTCCTTCAAAATCAATGGAGAAATAAGATACTTGCATGACACAGAACAGCAGAAAAAATTCATGCTCACCAATCCAACACTAGAAAGAATACTAAAAGATATTCTAGACGGACACAAAAATATCTACCACCTTAAGAACACCACCACCAACAACAACAAAAAAAACCACAAAGCAGGGCAAACAATTAAACAGAGTGGGAAGGTAAAGGACCAACAGCAGAGAGACAATATGACAAAAATAAGCCAATATATATCACTTATAACCATTAATGTAAATGATCTCAATTCACCAATTAAAAGAAACAGATTGGGTCAAGAAACAACATCCAGTCATATGCTGTATACAAGAAACTCTTCAAATCCAAAAAGAAATTCATAGACTGAAAGTCAAAGGATGGAAAACAATACTTCATGCAGTTAGAACCCCCCAAATAGCAGAGGTAGCTATTCTCTTTACAGACAATGTGAATTTCAGACCAAGAAGGATCAAAACAGATAAAGAAAGTCACTGCATACTGGTTAGAGGAAAACTTCAAGAGGAAGAGACAACAATCCTAAATATATATGCATCAAATATGGGAGCACCCAGATATATAAAACAAATATTAATAGACAGGAAAATTCAAATAAGCAATAACACTATTATAACAAAAGACCTTAACACCCCATTGACACAAAGAGACAAATCAACTAGACAAAAAATCAGCAAAGAAACAACAGGACTGAATCAAACTTGTGAACAAATGGATTTAGTGGATGTGTACAGAGTGTCCCACACAACAACATCAGAATATACATTCTTCTCAACTTCACACAGGACATTCTCTAAAATACACCATATGGTAGCTCATAAAACATGCTTAAGTAAATGCAAAAGAAGTGAAATTATCCCATGCATATTATATGATCATAGTGCCATGAAACTGAAAACTAAAGACAAAAGAAACTACAAAAACTCCATAAATACGTGGAAATTAAATGATACACTCCTGAACAATCAAGGAGTCACAGAGGAAATTAAAAAAGAAATTAAGCAACATCTACAAGCAAATGAAAATGCAAATACAACTTATGGGAATCTGTGGGATGCAATGAAAGCAGCCCTGAGAGGGAAATTCACTGCAGTGAATTCCCACACCAGGAAAACAGAACAAACACAAATAAATAACCTGATGCTACACCAAAAATAGCTAGAAAAAGAAGAGCAAGTCAAGCCCAAAGCCCAAAGAAGGGAGGAAATTGTAAAAATCAGAGTGCAAATTAATGCAATTGAAACTAAGAAAGCAGTACAAAGAATTAATGAATCAAAGAGTTAGTTCTTTGAAAGAATAAAAAAATTATTCAACCCCTAGCCAATCTTATCAAAAAAAGGAAAGAAAAAGCTCAAATTCATGAAATATGGAACGAAAAGGGTGAAATCACTACAGACCCTGTGGAAACACAGAAGATCATCAATACCTACTTCGTAAACTTTTACTCCCACAGGTTTGATAACACAGAAGAAATGGACAGATTCCTAGAAACATGAATTACCAAAGCTGAATCAAGGAGATGTAAAACTGCTGAATAACCCAATTTTGAACTAATGAAATTGAAAATGTAATTAGAAACTTACCAACACAGAAAACCCCAGGTCCTGATGGATTCACTGCTGAATTCTACAAGAAATTTAGGGAAGACTTAATGCCAACACTCCTCAAACTTTTCAATGAAATTGAAAGGGAAGCAACTCTCCCTAACTCATTCCTGGAAGCAAGTATTACCCTAATACCAAAACCAGAGAAAGACCCAACCAAAAGAGAAAATTACAGGCCAATCTCCCTAATGAACATAGATGCAAAAATCCTCAACAAAATACTGGCAAATAGAATACAGCAAGTTATCAGGAAAATCATACACCATGATCAAGTGGGATTCATCCCAGGAATGCAGGGATAGTTCAACATATGCGAATCAGTAAACATAATATACCATATCAATAGACCAAAGATAAGAGTCACATGTCATCTCAATAGATGCAGAAAAATCTTTTGATAAAGTCGAACATTTTTCATGGCAAGAACCCTATGGAAAATCAGAATAGATGATCTTTACCTCAATCTAATAAAAGCCATCTATGACAAACCAACAGCCAGTATCATATTCAATGGTCAAAAGCTGAAAGCTTTCACTCTAAAATCAGGAACAAGACAAGCCTATCCACTATCATCACTGCTATGTAATATAATACTGGAAACATTAGCCAGAGCAATTAGACAAGACAGAGAAATAAAAGGAATAAGGATAGGAAAGGAAGAAGTTAAATTATTATTTGCAGATGACATGATACTCATTGAGAAATAAGAAAAACTACATTCTTCACAATAGCATCCAAAAAAAATGAAATACTTAGGAATCAATGTAACAAAGTAAGTAAAAGATCTATACAGTGAAAATTACAGTACTTTGAAAAAAGAAATCAAAGAGGATTTCAGAAAATGGAAAGACATTCCTTGTTCACAGATAGTAAGAACAAACATTGCGAAAATGGCCATTCTCCCAAAATTGTTATACAGATTTAATCCAATTCCAATCAAAATACAATTAGCATACCTCACAGAGATAGAGAAATCATCCCTAAAATTCATCTGGACCCAGAAGAGACCTAGAATAGCAAAGGCAATTCTGGGCAAAAAAGGGAAGGCAGGAGACATCACAATCCCCAACTTGAAACTATATTATAAAGCTACTGCGATAAAATCAGCATGGTACTGGAATAAAAACAGACCTGAAGATCAATGGACTAGATTAGAAGATACAGCCACAACTACAAACACACTCAGCCACCTCATCTTTGACAAAGGGACCAAACATGTACACTGGAAGAAAGATAGCCTCCTTAATAAGTGGTGCTGGAAAAACTGGCTTTCCATATGCCAAAAATTAAAACTAGATCCATGTGTATCACCATGCACTAAAGTCAAAATGGATCAAAGATCTAAATATTAAGACAGAAACACTAAATCTGCTGGAAGACAAAGTAGGTAGAAATCTTGAAGGCATAGGGACAGGTAGATAATTCACGAACAAAAATCAAACTACATGGGAAATACTTTCCAGAATCAACAACTGGGATCTCATCTTATTAAAAAGTTTCTACATGTCAATGGAGATCTCCAACAGAGTGAAAAGAAAATCCATGAATTGGGAAAATATCTTAGCCAACTGTCCCTCAAACAAAGGACTTCAATTTAGAGCATATAAAGAATTAGAAAAAAATCAGGCCCCCAAAATTCAAGGACCTAATCCAAAAATGGGCATCTGAGATGAATACATACTTCTCAGAGGAAGAAATACAAATGGAAAATAAATACATGAAAAAATGTTCAATATCAATTGTCATTCGGGAAATGCAAATTAAAACAACACTGAGATTCTATCTCACCCCAGAAAGAATGGTCAAGATCAAGAAATCAACCAATGACAAATGCTGGAGGGGCTGTGGGGAAAAAGGAACTCTTCTCCACTGTTGGTGGGAGTGTAGACTGGTGCAACCACTGTGGAAATCAGTCTGATGGTTCCGCAACAGGCTGGGATTAGAGGTCCCATTTGACCCAGCTATCTCTCTTTTGGGCATATTGCAGAAGGATTGAAAACATCATACCTCAGTGATTTATGTGGACCCATGCTTATAGCAGCACAATTTGTAATAGCCAAATCTTGGAAACAACCCAAATGCCCATCCACTGAGGAATGGATAAAAAAGATGTGGTATTTTTTATACAATGGAATACTACTCAGCTATAAAGAAGGTTCACATTGAATCTTTTATAGGTAAATGAAGCAACATGAGACCATACTCACAAGTGAAATAAATCAAACTCACATGTGTAAATACCATATTGTCTCCCTAGTATAAGATCCAAAATCTTATGAAAGTGTAACAAACTGCTCAAAGGGGAAAAATAACTCAGATAGGGAAAAGAAGAAAAAGAAGGGAAAAGAAAAAAGATATAAATTTGTATATATACACTTAAAATAGTTAAGATGATTGTACTACTAATTCTATTCGTTCTTAGAACAAAACAGTTAACACTCGCAGCTTTAGATCAATATTGCATGTCTGTATCTGGTAATCTGAGTAACTCTTTTGAAGATAACTGCAAAATAACAACTTTTGTTAAGTTCCTACCACCTAGTTTTGGAAGCCTATATACTGCTATTATTTTAGGTTTTTTGTTATTGTCTTTTATTTGTCTCTTTTTGTTTCTTGTTTTTCTTGTGGTTTTTTTGTTTTTCTCTCTTTAAAATAAAATAAAAATTCATGAGGGATGATTTTCAATGTATGCAAGGTATGAAAATTATGGTTAAGACTTTTTTCTTTAAACAAGTATAGCTAATCTTACGTAGGGAGGTAGATTGTCTCAGATGGGAAGGGGAAGGAAAGAGGGAGGGGTAGGAGGGTGTGGGAAAGGGAAAATGAAGGAATTGAGGTGTGTTCTACACATGCGTGACTTCACACAAGGAATGGAAACACTGCATACTGCAAACAGGGAATAAGAAAAAAGACAGCTAAAAATAGTCATTTGAAAATATCTCTTTCATTAATTCAAAAATCAAAAATTTGATTACCACACGGCCAGGGTCAGGGATAGAACCTGCCTGGCAAGCGTGAGGTCTCAAGTTTGATCTCCAGTGCTCTCTGCCATAAAAATTAATCCCATGTTTATCCCTGCTAAAATGCATGTAATATTTAAATGACAGATCTCAGAGTACTTAACGGAGCTTTTTCTTGGAAGTAGAACCACACCTGAGGAACAACATTCGTGATGGAAGAATCGTAATTTCAGCAGTAAAAATAAAATGCTTCATGAAATAAATCGCTTAGTTTCTTAAAAAGAAATGGAGGAAGAATTAGAAGTTATTGCTTGGCATGTGTAAGGCCCTGGGTTTGATGCCCAGCACCACAAAAGAGTTCTTTTTAAATGTAGCTAAGAAGAGATAAGGAATTTCAGAGCCAATGAAATAACTAAATACAACTACCATGAAAAATATCCTGGCTATCATTTGTTAGCCCTTTTTTTCCCCATGAAATTTCAAGAATGTAGAGATCTTCATTGGTTCACCAATGGGGTATTATCTTTCCCTTCCTTTAAATTCTGGCCAACGAGAGCCTTAAAGGACTAGTGTTAATCTGTGTTTGTTGGATGAATTATTTTTTACAGCCAAACTCCTTCTCACATCTGCTTTCTTCCGCCTGGCAAAAGTTCATGGTGATTCACTCAAGCTAAATGTGTGACCACAATGCATGCAGCATTTAGAATGTTATCCAGTTAGTAAGACATGAGGTGTAGACCTGCGTGTGATGATCAGAAGAGAGCAAAGGGAATGAAGAACTAAAAGTTAATCTTTCTGAAATGTTTTAACTTTTGTATTTCACTAATGTTTAATAATGCTTTCTAGTTTTGTTATTTTGCATGGAAACATTTCCAAACCACTGAGATCTGTAAATACCTTTAACACATTCTTTAATACTATTTGACTAACAAAACAATGATGGAAATAATCTTTAGTTTAAAATATAACAAGACTAATTAGATACTGGCTTTTCAATTCTAAAGAAACAACAAAACAGGCTTAAATATATATCTATTTACTTGTGGCTTTTTTTTTTTCAGCACCAGAGATCAAACTCACAACCTCACACCTGCCAGACCGGCACTTAAGCCACTGAACCAAACTCCCAACCCTGGTTTTTTGAGGCAGGGTCGCACTGTGTAGCTCAGGCCGGCCTTGCACTCACGTACAGCCCAAGCTGGCCTCGAACTCACAACATTCCTCCTACCTCAGCCTCCCGAGTGCTGGGATTAAAGGCATGAGCAACCACGCCTGGCTACTTGTGGCTCTTTAATAGCTGACTGGTATGGGGAGGTGGATGTATGACACATACTTAAATGTAGGCATACACCTGAAGGAAATTTAAATTTAATAGTGCTGTTCACACTAAACATAATATAAGAGAATACAATGGGATAAATTTCAGGGAAATCAAGAAATAAGAGCTAAGCAAAAATTATATATATTTACAAATGTATATGTATGTATATATATATATATATGCACACATATACAAACACAAATATATATTGGACAAAACAGACTATGCACAAGACCTAAATGTGAATGTATATTTCTGTATGTTGTTATTTAATCATAATATATTACCAGGGTTTCAATACAATTCTTTGCAATATCCTGTGTTTATCAAACCATATATTGACTGAGGGACTTATCTTGATACACTAAACTGCATTAAATTAAAAGAAAAATCAAATTTTTCTTAATTTTGATGTTAAATCAGGTAAAACACATATTAAAATATCAACTACATTCAGTCCATGTATGTTACTTCTGTAGGATCATTGTTAGAGTTCTGGTACTTTCACTGGCTCCCTGTAGTATAAATTATCTAGCTTTTTCCTAAACTTAGACATTCTATATACTGTGTTCCTTTTAAATACCCATTTAAACACTTTAAATTTAGTCAGCTATTTAAAAAGCCAACAGATGACGAGTTAGGTAGGCAATATTCAGACTCGAGTGCCTGGGACAGTCCAGAGGGGATGCCTAGGACATGGTCATGGCCCGGTGACCATGGGCAGACCTCCTTCTTCCAGACTTCTGCCTCAGGTTTCAACACAGACTGGTCACATGACACATGAGTCCCGCAGGAGTGAGCAGATGCTCAATCTTGCTACACAAACTGAACAGAGGTAGTGCTGAGTCCCTGCAGAGTCCCTGCCACCACTGCACCAGTGCAGGGCTGGCAGCGAATTCCTGTCAGGGTCAGAGTATGCGGAAGAGGAGGACAGGATGGGAAAGCAGCCGTGGACAGGCTCTTCTGCACCAGGCAGTCCCCCACTAATTCTAAGGGGGAATGCCAAGAACCTGTGCTGAATCTTTGGAATCCCTACTACAGGGCAAAAATCTTGGTTAATCACCCAAAAGGGTAGGAAAAAGGTTTCATCAGTCACTCCAAGAAAGATCAACCTGAATACAGGAGGAAAAGACATGTCAGTCAAGGAGTATAAGGGACATGATCATCTTTGATATTTCTGGTACAACTACTAAAAAAAAAGAATAATTCAGACGTTTTCTTTATGCATTCAGGTCTATCTCTTCATCCAAATCATTGTTTTAATTGATTATGCTTTCATTATAACATCAGTGTTCTTTAAATCTTAAGGTTGTTGATTGGGGAACACCTTGGGCACTGCTTCTGCTCTGTGCTTATGTCCAGGCCAGGGCTGTGCTGGTTGTGAACTGTAATGTGACCAACCTTACTGCTCTGCTAGAAGCCTTAGTGTTGTTCACATCTCTTTCCTGCTGCCTCATTTTCTTACAAGTTCAGACAAAAACAAAAAGAGTGACGAACACATTCCTTATTATAAATTTACCATATAAAAGATTAAACACTTACTTGCCTGTCATAGTGAAACTAACAGGCTTTTGCACTTCTATCTTTTGCCAGACATTTACAGAATTTTTCAGATGGAATTATTAGAATTTCCATTAGAAGGTTCTGAACTCCATCCAGCCAGGCGGAAGGTCCCAGCACAACACTCCAGGAGTGTGTCCTCGCTAGCTGCACAGAAGATCTGAGCTCTGCCTAGCCCAGTATCCCAGCACAACCCATCAGGGGAATGCCTGGCCAGCCTCACAGGTACAGAGGTACCGAGCCCAGCCCAGCCCAGAGCCCCAGAGCTCCTCATCAGAGAGTAGCCAGCATAAGAATATGAGTTCCACAAATCAGAGTATAAGGCCCCAGCTCCATAGCTCAGGGGTACAGCCACGCAGCAGATCCTGGAGATTGTGAACTCTGCCCAGCCAGGAGCAAGACCCCAGGACCACACACTGGGGGCACAATCTGCCTGGCCCCACACTTAAAAGGCTCTGAACTCCTCACAGCCACACACAAGGTCCCGGTGGTGCCACAATCTGGGGTGCGCCCCACCTAGCTGCCAGGGTCCCAGAGATTCTGAACTCCACCCAGCCAGGCACAAGGCCCCAGCACCACACCCTGGAGGTGCATCTCTGCTAGCCACCTCCATTGCACAGGTTCTGAACTCTACACAGCCAGGCTCTAGGCCCCAGCAACAAGCTCCAGGGGTGTGCTCCTGCTTGCTGCAGGGAGGATACAAGCTTTGCCCAGCCCAGCATCCCAGAGCAACCCAACAAAGTACATCAAGGGAACACATGGCCAGCCTCACAGGCCACAGAGCACAAGGATCTGGTGCCACAGTTCAGGGGTGCGCCCCAGCTAGCCACGGGGATATCGGAGGATTTAAACTCTACCCAGTGCAGTGTTCCAGTGCAATCCATCAGGAGGCTGCCTGGACAGCCACACAGGTCCCAGAAGAAAATGACAAAACAAAAGAGCAAGATGCAGTCTCAGTTCCCCAACCCACTGAGAAGAAACCCAAGAGACACTGAAATGGAAAACACTGGAAATCACACAACTGAACTTTCTGAAATGATAACAAATGAAGTAAAGAAACAACTCCATGAAGCTATAGAGAAAATCAGACCAGAAATAATCTCTCAGCTAAAAAATGAAATGACAAACATTATGAAAGAAATGCTTTGTGTATCTAAAGAAGATAAAGTTAAAAAAACTGAAGAACATAAGAAAATGATGGAAACTTTGAATGAGCAAAATAAAACACACATAGAATGCATAAAACAGATTCAAAGGGAAATTCAGGAAATTAAAAATTCCATTGAAAGTTGGCAAAACCCCTTGAATGAAGCTGAAGATAGACTCTCAGACACTGAAGACAGCATGGAAACTTACAATTATGAAAGAAAAGGTCTCTTAAAAATAACAAGGAACCATGAAACAACAATTCAACAGTTGCAAGATGATGCCAAAGGAAACAATACAGGACTGATGGGTGTCAATGAAAAAGCAGGGGTTAATACTAATGACCTGTGAAGACTATTTGCAGAAATAATAGCAGAAAATTTTCCAAACACAGGAAGAGAATCTGATATACACATAAATGAGGCATACAAATCCCCAATTAACCATAACCAAAACAAATCTTCACCCAGACATATAATAATTACAATATCAGAAATTCAGCACAAGAGCAGAATACTAAAACTGTCAGAGAAAAAAACAGATCACCTACAAAGGAAAACCTATCAGAATTGCAGCAGACTTCTCAACACAAACCTTCAAGTCAAGAAGAACTTGGAGTGAAGTATTTCAAATCTCGAAAAAAAAAAACTTCCAACCCAGATTGACGTATCCTGCAAAACTATTTTTAAAAATTGATGGAGAAATAAGATACTTCCATGACAAAGAACAACTGAAAAAATTCATGGCCACCAAACCAACACTACAAAGAGTACTGAAAGACACTCTAGAAAGAGACAAAGATAACTACAATCCCAAGAACAGCAACAAAAGGAAACCACTAAGCAGGGCACGTGAACAGAAAAAGTAGAAAACCAACAACAGAAACATAACAAGACAGTGATAAGTCAGTACATATCAGTTATATGAATCACTGCAAATGGTCTCAACTCACCAATAAAAAGAAACAGACTGGCAGAGTTGGTTAAGAAACAAAATTGAACAATATGCTGTGTACAAGAAACACATTTCACTCAAAAGAAAATTCACAGATTAAACATCAAAGGATGGAAAACAATACTCTATGCAACAGGAATCCAGAAAAAAGCAGGGGTAGCTATTTTGTTGGCAGACAATGTGAATTTCAAACCAACAATCATCAAAAGAGATAAAGAAGATCACTATGTACTTGTTAAGGGAAAACTTCAAGAGGAAGAGATTACAATCATAAACATTTTTGCACCAAAAATGGGAGCATCCAACTATGTAAGACAAATCTTAATAGATATGAAAAACCAAATAAACAATAATATAGTTATAACAGGGGAACTTAACATCCCATTGTTACAAAGAGACAGATCAACCAAACAAAAAATAAGCAAAGGAATAACAGAACTGAATAAAACTTGTGAACAAATGGACCTAGTAGATGTGTACCGAGTGTTCCACACAACAACATCAGAATACACATTCTTCTCAGCTGCACATGGGTCATTCTCTAAAACAGATCATATACTAGCCCACAGAACATGCTTAAGTAAATGCAAAGGAACTGAAAGAATTCCATGCATATTATCTGACCATAGTGCAATAAAATTGGAAATTAATGACAAAAAACCCACAAGAATCCCATAAACACATGACAATTAAGTAACACTCTCCTAAACAATCAATGGATCACAGAAGAAATTAATATCTAAAATCGAACAAAAATGCAAATACAAATTACAAGAACCTATGGGATACAATGAAAGCTGTCCTCACAGGGAAATTTATAGCACTAAACTCCCACATCACAGAAATGGAAAGAACACACATAAACAACCTAGTGCTGCACCTCAAACTTCTAGAAAAAGAAGAGCAAGTCAAGCCCAAAGTCCAAAGAAGAGAGGAAATTATAAAGATCAGAGCAGAAATTAATGCAATTGAAACTAAGAAAACAATACAAGAATTAATGACTCAAAGAGTTGGTTCTTTGAAAGAATAAATAAAATTTTTCAACCCCTAGCCAACTTTATAAAAAAGAGGAAAGAAAAACTCAAATCCATGCAAAAAGAAATGTAAAGGGTGAAATCACTACAGACCCTGTGGAAATACAGAAGATCATTAATACCTACTTATAAAACCTTTTCTCCCATAGTTTCCATAACAGAAGAAATGGACAGATTCCTAGAAACCTATGAATTACCAAAGCTGAATCAAGGAGATGTAAAACTGCTGAATAACTCAATTTCCACTAATGAAATTGAAAATATAATTAGCATCTTACCAACAAAGAAAAGCCCAGGTCCTGATGGATTCACTGCTGAATTCTACAAGAAATTTAGGAAAGACTTAATGCCAACATTTCTCAAACTCTTCAATGAAATTGAAAGGGAAGCAACTCTCCCTAACTCATTCCTGGAAGCAAATATTACCCTAATACCAAAACCAGAGAAAGACCCAACCAAAAGAGAAAATTACAGGCCAATTTCCCTAATGAACACAGAAGCAGAAATTCTCAATAAAATACTGGCAAATGGAATACGGCAAGTCATCAGGAAGATTACACACCATGATCAAGTGAGATTCATCCCAGGAATGCAGGGATGGTTCAACATGTGCAGATCAATAAATGCAGTACAACATATCAACAGAGCCAAGGACAAGAATCACAACATGTCAATAGGTGCACAAAAAGCTTTTGACAAAATCCAACACTCATTCATGATGAAAACCCTACAGAAAATTGGAATAGATGACCTCTACCTCAACCTGACAAAAGCCATATATCATAAACCAACAGCCAACATCTTACTAAATGGACAAAAACTGAAAACTTTCTATTTAAAATCAGGAACAAGACAAGGATGTCACCACTCCTATTGAATATAGTTCTGGAAACATTAGCAGAGTAATTAGACAAGACAGAGAAATAAAAAGAACAAAGATAGGAAAGGAAGAAGTAAAATTATCATTATTTGTGGATGATATGATACTCTACACAGAAGATTCCCAAAACTCCACTGAAAGAGTTCTAGATGTAATAACCAAATTCATCAATGTTGCTTGATACAAGGTCAATGCTCAAAAATCAATAACATTCCTGTACACAAAAAACAAACTCACTAAGAGAGAAATAAGGGAAACCACACTCTTCACTATAGCATCCAAAAAAAAATGAAATACTTAGGAATCAATGTAACAAAATAAGTAAAAGATCTATACAGTGAAAATTACAGTACTTGGAAAAAGGAAATTGAAGAGGTTTTCAAACAATGGAAAGATAGTCCCTGTGCATGGATAGGAAGAACAAACATGAAAATGGCCATTCTCCCAAAATTGTTATACAGATTTAATCCAATTCCAATCAAAATACCACTTGCCTACCTCACAGAGCTAGAGAAAGCATTCCTGAAATTCATCTGGAACCAGGATAGACCTAGAATAGCAAAGGCAATTCTGGGCAACAAAGGGAAAGCAGGAAGCATCACAATCCCCGACTTGAGACTATACTACAAAGCTACTGTGATAAAATCAGCATGGTACTGGAATCAAAACAGACCTGAAGATCAATGGACTAGATTAGAAGATACAGCCACAACTACAAACACACTTAGCCACCTCATCTTTGACAAAGGGACCAAATATGTACACTGGAAGAAAGATAGCCTCCTTAATAAGTGGTGCTGGAAAAACTGACTTTCCATATGCCAAAAATTAAAACTAGATCCATGTGTATCACCATGCACTAAACAAAAGTCAAAATGGATCAAAGATCTGAATATTAAAACAGACACTAAATCTGCTGGAAGACAAAGTAGGTAGAGATCTTGAAGAAATAGGGATAGGTAGATATTTCATGAACAAAAATCAAACTGCATGGGAGATACTTCCCAGAATCAACAACTGGGATCTCATCTTATTAAAAAGTTTCTGCATGTCAATGGAAATCTCCAACAGAGTGAAAAGAAAATCCACGAATTGGGAAAATACTTAGCCAACTGTCCCTCAAAGGACTTCAATTTAGAGCATATAAAGAATTAAAAAATATCAGGCCCCCAAAATTCAAGGACCTAATCCAAAAATGGGCATCTGAGATGAATACATACTTCTCAGAGGAAGAAATACAAATGGAAAATAAATACATGAAAAAATGTTCAACATCAATTGTCATTCGGGAAATGCAAATTAAAACAACACTGAGATTCTATCTCACCCTAGAAAGAATGGTCGAGATCAAGTAATCAACCAATAGCAAATGCTGGAGGGGTTGTGGGGAAAAAGGAACTCTTCTCCATTGTTGGTGGGAGTGTAGACTGGTGCAACCACTGTGGAAATCACTGTGAAGATTCCTCAAGAAGCTAGCATTAGAGATTCCATTTGACCCAGCAATCCCACTTCTGGGCATTTTCCCAGAAGAATGGAAAATATCATACCACAGTGATATATGTGCACCCATGCTTATAGCAGCACAATTTGTAATAGCCAAATCTTGGAAACAACCCAAGTACCCATCAATCAAGGAATGGATAAAAAAGATGTGATATTTTTATACAATGGAATACTACTCAGCTATAAAGAAGATTCACATTGAGTCATTTATAGGTAAATGAATGCAACTTGAGACCATATTCATAAGTGAAATACATCAAACTCACATGTATAAATACTGTATTGTCTCCCTAGTATAAAAAACTGAAAAAGTATATGTGATCCAAAATCTACAATAAATATTGTGTAAGGGTAACAAACTGCTCAAAGAGGAAAAGTAATTGGGATAAGGGAAAGGAGGAAAGAAGGAAGAGAGAAGGAAAGAGACATAAATTTGTATATATGTATATGTAAGATAGCTAAAATGACTATACTACTAAATGTACTAGTTACTGAAACAGAAGTTAATACTCATATGATTAGATGAATTTTACATTTCTATATCTGTTAATGTAAACAACCCTTTTGAAGGTAAGGATATGCAATATTACAACCATTGTTAAATTCCTATCATCTTGTTTTGTAAGCTTATAATATTAATGTGTTGGATTTGTTGTTGTTTGTTTCCTCTTTTGCTTTTTGTTTTTCTTTTCTGTGTGTTTTTCTCTTAAATACAAACAACAAAACAAAAAACAAAAAGCAAACAAACAAAGAATTTCCATTAAAGCTCTAGGAAATTAGCCCACAGCTCCATTCCTGCTATCTATTGCTAGGAATCAAACAGCATACAAGCAAATGTTAGGATTTTTAACCTCACGTAAGAATTTTACTCTTTGTAACATTTAAACTACCCAGGACATGTAACAGTGCAGACAGATTTATCAGCAAGAAGTTTATGGACATTACTGCTGATAATTATGTTACCCAGGACTATCTTGCACCTGTAGTTTCCCCACTACCCAGATGGTGTATTTTTCCTGTTAGGTTATGTCATGGGCTACTGCTATACCAAGATGGTAGCAACATTTACTAGTATACCCGCTCCAGGGGCTGCTGGAAAGTAACAAGTAGCCTAAAGGGTTTCAGAGAGAAGACCGGAAGGAATGCAACAGTGACAAGATAATAAAAAAGAAGATTCCAGTGGAGGAACTAGAGAGATAACCTCCAGGTAAATACTTAAAAGACTGTGTCAAACCTCATTTCATACTATTTTGTATTCTTAGTACTTCAGGGTGATGAACTCTAAGAATCTAGACTTGACAACAACATCCAATTATGTTTAACATTCAACAAATGCACTTGGTTTTTATCAAATGAGTTCCTTCCAAGAATTTCAACTTACATGTATAAATGCCAATTAGGTAAGTTTCCCTGACAGTTATAGAAATCTGACCTGAAGTACTAAAACAATTCTGACATTCCCATTCTGTCAATATTAAATGGAAAAAAAAAAACACTTTTAAATATGGAATATTCTTCCTTTTCAGAAACAGTGCACAGACATAATGTAAATTTGATGCAGTTTAAATTGGCACTGGAAGTTAGTGACAATGAACAGACTGTCAAAGGGATGGTTCCTATATCCTCGGGTCTTCTCAACAAAAACAGGCATAACCAGCAACCCAAAAAGCAGTGAAACCCAGAAACACAAACTGACACTTCCATCTGACGACACAAAAAAAGACGAATATAAAACAGAAATGTGCAAGTCCCCAGGAAGGAGAGGAAGTGTAACAGGACTTTCACAAAACTAAGATGGGCAGTCTGGAGATGGTACTGCCTCTGTCTCCGCAGGACTCCAGAGCCCGCCTCTCCGGCCAAACCAGCCTCGTTCTCTCCAGGATCGACAGCACCACTCCCTTTAGTGTTTCTCTGGAAAGCTCCTTCTCATGGATGCGGGTTTGGGTAGTCATTGCTATCTTCCCATGTCCTTTCTGGTTCACAGTTTACGCACTAAACGTGTTCTAAATGAGCTAAAACCTAAGCTTCAGAGTGGGGGACTTACGTGCCAATCTTGGACCCACCTCACTGCTGACCCGAGTCGAAGTCCTTAACTTCATGAAAGCTCATATTCTTTATCAGAAAAATAATGATACTAACAGCTACCCCAAGTGTTTACAAGGACTGACCAAAACACTCTCTCGGGCGCGCTGCTGCACGGCTGCGTGCAGTGACGGCCGCTGGTGGGTCCGAGGGTCAGAGCCGGGCAGTCCGCGTCCAGGCCCACGCTCACGGATGCCCTGCCTGCCGCAGACACCTGCGCCTCCTCGAAGCATACCGGATTGGGGTCTGCTTATGTCTTTCTTTTTGAATTTTTATTTTTTACCAGTACCTAGTCATTACCTTTGTCACGGGGAGTTGCCACATGTCCCTAATACGCCTCAATTTTCTTTCTCATCCATTTCTCTTCCCCTCCCTCTTCACTCCCCTTCCCATCTTCTGGAATTTACTTTCCTGGCCTAATGAAATCATTTGCGTCTGAATCCTAAATTCCTAGAACCTGTCACCTTTCCCGCTGTGTCATCCACTGGACGGGAAGGCACAGGCTTTGTGCTCAGCTCCAATAAAAAACAAAAATGTTAAATTAAACACCAGACGGCTGAGGACAAGCCCTGTAGAGTTCCTTTTCTTAGGTTCCCTAAGACGACACATAGTCTTGGTTAAAATCTCTTCCAGTGTGCTCCCTCAAGTAGGAGACACCGCGGGCTGGACTGTGTCTGCACTTTCCCCAGCGCGTGCACGCTCTTCGGCACACACCACACCGCCAGGCTCCCCCGCAGAAACCAGTTTCTTTCTCAGTTTACGCATGAGACTGTCATGCTACCTAAAATCAAAAGATTCATCAGAATCCAAAAGACCTCACATAATATTTGACCATATTCTACCAGGGAAAAGGCTCCTAGGATTTTTAATAACGAATGCTCGGCAGAGCCACTGCTTCCTGAATGCAGACAGACCCCAGCTGGGAAAGCCAAGTCATCAGAGCGCCACCACCGGGAGGACCGCGGAGGACCGCAGAGGAGCAGGCACAGGCGGGCCGACTCCGCCCATCCGCTGCTCAGCCCCAGGCCTGCAGAAGCTCCTCTCCTGCACCCCGAAGTCTACCCGCGACAGACGCGTAGTGTCACTGACAGAATTTTTGAATTCACAGATAGTACTGCTGTTTTCATGGCCACCATAAAACACAATGATTGTGTTAAAATAAGGTAAGAATAAATGAATTATATTTTGGAACTTACAGCACTTAAAGTCATCAGCAAGTCAAATACTTCAAAAATGGAGAGAAATAAAATGGCTATAATAAAATATGTATATATAAAATATATAACACACATATAAAACAAAATAACACATATATAAAAATAAATATAAAATAAAATATAAAATATATAGCATGCAAAATAATTTCAATGATTTGAATCTAGGTTATCACCCCAGCTAAGCAAGCACTCTACCACTTAACTACCCCCACCACAGCCCCTAGTAATAAACATTCAGGCTTCTCATACACACACGTATACACACACACACAGACACACACACGTGTGCACTCGATAGTACTCTTTATACTTCTTTGTGTAAAACTTTAACAAAGGGAAACTCCATGGTGCTAAACTTTAGAAGACTCTTGCAAAAAGAATTACTTTTCTTGTATTTCTTTGTCATGTATTTGACCTCAAATTTCATTTAGAAATTGACTGTGGGTATAGAAGAATCAAAGTGCTTTAATATGTTGAAAGTGGAGACACAGTACAATCAAAAATGTGAAACTAGGTTGGTGAGAATGTCTGTTAAAAAGCAATAGGTGCACATTTATATCTAGAAATCTCCCAATATATAAAATGTTAAGATAATAAATGGATAGCATAAATGTGACTCATATTTTAAGGCCTTACATGTTTACATGATTTATTAAACAGTTTAGGCTTATAAAAATGTATATAAATATATCAAATTATAAACATATTAACAAAAAACCTAAAATATGAATAGATTTTAAAAACTACTCCAGTGATATAAACTGAATTCTTATGAATATCATCTCATTAGTAAAGATCAGACCTTCTGGAAAATATACTGGATTAGTCATCTGTTGTTGAATAACAAGTTATTCCCAACATGCATCGGCTTGAAATGATAAACATCTTTTATCTCACTGCTCATGGGGTTCGGGAATCTGAGCGAAGCTTAGCCGGCTGGGGCTAACTCAAAGGCGCTTAAGGGTCAAGAGTGCAGTCCTCTCCAGTAGGTAGGAAGGTAGCCTCAAGACGCTTCCTTCATGTCACTGCAGGAAATCTCAGCCCCCACCACTGTGACCTCTGCATGTGCTGGCCGGTGATCTCCTGACAGTTCCTGGCTCCCTCCTGGGTGGCCAGTCCCACTGCAAGCAGGGGAAACCATGATGTGTGTCCAGCCTGACCACACAAACACTATTTAAAACTGCACGACTGCCACTATGTCGAGGTCACTAGGCTCAGTTCACACCTGGGGACGGAAATCCACTTCTTTGGGAAGGAAGACTGTTGAAAAGTTATGGATTTAAACTTGTTGCTCAGAAATACAGTATATATAGCATTACAAGGTAGACATGGAGAAGTGCATTTCCAGCATCAAAAAGG
>RJWM01036974.1:0-17781 GCA_004363535.1 Dasyprocta punctata
CAATGGGCATCTCCTCCCTTCCTGCTCAGGGGGAATGGAATTGGCAAAATGGCAGCAGCAGGCTTGGAATGTGGCGGAGGTGAGGCAGGAAGATAGGCTGTGGGTAAAACTGGCTGGAAAAGGAGGCATGACAAAAATCCCTAGGACGTATGTGCAGAACGATGCTCAGAGCCCTGCTTGTGGACTGCTTTTGAAAACTCTGGCAGGTTTTTGATAGGATGACCTGGACATGACGCCAGAGTGGGAAATAGAAAAGAGAGAGAGTTACCATTACACTCGCTAATGTCTCTTCTGGTAGCCCACCCTACGCTGTCGGGTGTATTTTTTTGCACCCTCTTTTTCCTTTCACTTGGCCCAGTGTTGCTCTGCAGAGCCCATTTTTTCCCCTACCTTCTGTTTCTTCCTACATTTTATAAATCTGCAAGTTTGCCACTATTGATACTTTTCTCATTCAAATCTTTGTTCGGGAAAGAGTGAACCTAGAAACCACCTCTAAAAGGAGACCCCAGCACCCTGAAATCCAGTAACAGAGGGAACAAGGCAGTGAAAGGAGGAAAAGGGGAAGTGGGTTGGCAGAGACTCAAACAGAGCCACAGGTAGAGGTCACGTCACTATTTGCTGAGAGGGTGCAAGTCTGATATGAGCTGGATTTAACCCACAGAGATGCTCTCAGGCCTCAGCTATAGCAAGCAATGGCACTCTGCTCCCTGAGCCCTTGTCTTCCAACCTCAGGCCTCACAAATGCACGCCTGAGTGGAAAAGCACTGTTGTCTTATGCTCTTCCTCATCCTATCTTCTCCTGGAGCACACAGGTTGGAATATGAACCCACACCCCTCATATCTGGTTCAGGTAACCTTTAGTTCCCTTGACTCAGTCTCTGCCCAGGGGATCTGGAGTTGAAGCATACACTTCTTTCTCTGTCTCCTGAGTGAATTTTCTGTTTACTTTTCTAGGCCCTGAGCCTCTGCATGTTTTTCCCATTGTATCCTCAGGAAGGCTATGAAGTTCACATCTCTTAGCCATATGGTGGGGTGGTGGCAGAGGTGTGGAGCAGAATAACATTTCTCCCTTTATCTCACTCTGCTATCTCATTCCATAGTATCTGTATTTCCACAGATGCATATTGTTCCTTCTTTTTCTGAGATAATGAGGGCTCCATGAAAGAATAAGACTTGTATGGGCTCTGGAAGAGAGCTGAAAGGGAACAGTAGACACTGATGAATCAGCCAGGACCCCTGAATTATAAAGCCTATTCCACAATTCTGCAATGAGAATGTCTTTTTGCTTGGAGCCTTCGTATTCAAATAGTGACATCAGTTCTGTTTCTGTCCTGGAACATCTAAAGCTAATCACTTCCTGTCACATACCTTAAGTCACTTATCTCTCAAATGGGACTGGACCCTACTGATGACCTCTCCTGAGAATTATGCCAGTGTATATGAAGACTTTCAAGAGGAGCACTGAAGCTAAAAAGTGTTTTAACAGGAATTGGCAGCTTTGTGAAAATGGACTGTCCTCTCTGCTGACCCACTTTCAACAACTTAGCTCAGTATCATGAGTGGCAGTAACTACTAGCTCCACTGTGAAGTACTCCCTTTGAGTTAATCTTTCTAAAAGTTTCATTAATAAATCAATGTGCTTTGAATGGTGGTACATAGCCAATAGAGAATGCAAACAAATGTGAATTCATACCAGGAAAGTGGACCCCTGTGTGGGAAGTTAAATTTCCCCTTCTTAGTTGCAAGGGCACAACCTCAGGTAGCTCTGGAAGGGAAGCGGGGAGGGTGGTCAGTCTTTAGGCCTCTGGAAATAGAATGGGAGCCTTTCCTCCTAGGTCACTTCTTCCTGTTGGCTTAGCTCTTTCATTCTTTTTTTCATAGACTCTTTTTGCAGTAACTCTTCCATTTTTACTAGCCCTTTCATTAGTTTGAGAGTGTACCTAATAGCATACATATTATCTGCACAATTCCTTCCCCCTAGCTAACAACTCGCCTCCATTTCTGGGCATCTCAAATTAAGAGTTTCTAGTATATTCTGGTTCTGCTAAGAGCAGTGTACGTAGCTGAACTGGGACATCAGCTTGGTGTTTATTGCCGATTATATTGGTACAGAGGAGCATGTCCAAAAAGGAGTATCACGCCAAAGGGGTTCCCTTCAGACCATTCTAAACACCAGCGGGAAATAATGGAAAACTCATTACTTTAGTATGCTTAAAAGCCGAACAAGAACACAAAGTTTATTTTCTTTTCTAAATACCTAGGTGAAAGACACACAGGAAGAATGTTTCAAACGTTCATGGAACATTTATTTTATGGTCAGTCGCTGCATTAGGCATGCTTACATGTGTGTCCCACTTAGTCCTCACAGCAGCCCAGAGAGGTAACAATCACTATCCCAATTTTACAAATCTGAAGCTCAGAATTACCTCTACTTAGAAAAATATCTGAACACCATCTATTCTAAAAAAGTCAACATTGGTCACTTCTGGATAGTTTGGAAGCAAAGGAGTTTTGCTTAATGTCTAAGTTTAATGTGAAATGTGTCATTTTCATTAGACACTAAAAGTTTATGAAACACCAAATATACAAAAGTCTTCCAACTTCTTTTGGTAACACATTCCTTTGTTAAAAGGTAATCAATGGAGAAGGAAAAAAAACAAAACATGGGAAAAGAGTTTCCATCTGGTCTGGTTCCAACTAGGACCATAACCCTAAGGCACATGCCTTACTTTGCTAAGGTATTGCTGGAGGTTTCCTCCTGGTATCAGATGTGTACCAAGACTACAGAGCCCCAGCCAATGCTTTCCTTGCCATTGTCAGTAAACTAAACGTTCAGACTTTCTGGCACAGTGTTCAGGTATGTGAATAAATTTGAGCAGTCATAAAAATAGACCTTTCTTTGGGACCTGGAGCAGTACATGCCAATTCTAAAGCTTCTTGTACACATAAAGCCAAAAAAGGCCATTCGCCACTGCTCTATGCGTTCTACAGAGATCCAGACACCTGGATAAGGATCCAGACTCGTCCCTTATTATTTTATTCTATAAGCCTATATTAAGAGGATCAACAGGAGAGAAACATCAAGTTCTTGCAAGATTCCTGGGTTTGTGCTGGCCTTCAGGCCTTCCGTGGCTGCTGGGAATTATTTCACAGAAGGCGCAGCAGTAATGGGTTCTCAGAAGAAGGACAACTAGACTGCGGGAGTTACTTCCCTCAGGGCTAACATTTAAGTCTCTTTCTGTCCCAGATTAAAATTCCCTGAGCCCTGCCTGGGCTTGGTTGTCAGTAGAAATAGAATCATAACCACTGAGACTGTCCCAATCTTAGTAATTCTTTCTAGGTTCTCTTTAGATGACCTGTTATACTCTTATTTTCTATCTTACCTGAGGAAAAAAAATGAAGAATGAGAGTAGGATTCATGGTCATCATACATTTACTCAGCACCTAATAACTGAAGAACTTATATTGCTGAGGGTGAGGAAGCTGAGTAATCAGATGAATACATATCAACTAAGAGGTATATTTGTATTTTTATCCTTGCATTTGTAAAGAACTCACCACGTATCAGTCTTGTGTTAAGGACTGAGGACACATTGCTGAGTAAGAGACAAGCTAGGTTCGTTTCTGTGATGTAGAACATATATCTGTTCCAAATTTTCTGTTGATAACACATTCCTATCTTTGGGCATCTCACAATTTTAGACTCTTTCATCACTTCTGCTATTCTATATTGTGACTCTACTCATACTGTAGACACTGGACCTGCTTCCCTCCCTCTATGCAGTTTCTGGTGTCTAAGAAGGCTTGACCGTCTGCTAAAGTTTCTCTTGCACGTGCTACAAGTATAAGGCTGCTCACCTGTGTGGGTTCTGTTGTGATTAATAAGGTGGGAGTTCTGAGTAAATCCTTTTCCACATAGATGACACTTAAAAGGTTTCTCTCCCGTATGAATTCTTTGGTGTGTGTATAGATTTGTGCTATGAGTAAAGCTTTTTCCACATAAATGACACTTAAAAGGCTTCTCTCCCGTATGAATTCTTTCGTGTGTGTATAGATTTGCGCTATGAGTAAAGCTTTTTCCACACCATGAACATTTATAAGGTTTCACTTCTAGATGTGCCATGAAGTGCTGATTAAGAACGGAACTCCATCTGAACCTCCTATCACATTGTTGGCATTTATAGGGCTTCTCTTCAGTATGAATTCTCTGGTGCTTAATAAGGTCAGAGCTAACTCTGAAGCTTCTCCCACATTCCTGACACTTAAAAGGTTTCGTCCCTGTGTGACCTTTCCTGTGAAGATCCCTAAGTTTTGGAAGCTTTTGTTTACAAGTTGAAAGTTTCTTTCTCCTTTTCCTTGGAAAACCTTGACCCTGTTTTTCTACCCTGCATGTGTCACCATGATTTTCCTTGGCTGCTGTTTTCTGGGCAACTTTCATTCTAGTCTTCTTTAATACTCTGCCTTCTGGTTCTTGTATTTCGGATGCAGAAACAGATTCAGGCTGATCATTTCTGGTGCCATTTTTGAGCTTTAACCCTGTGAACAAATAGAAGAATCAAACATGTTTCCCATCGCATAAAACTACGTGAATGGAGAGAAAAATCTATAAGGACTGTTTCTTATAATATAGCAATCCAGTGACTTGTTTTGTCTGACAAAATGGCATACACGTATCTCTCCCTAAACCTTCCTGCTTGGCACAAAAAAACCCTATTAAATAATGAAAGAAATAACCAAAATAGAATTCTAAAAAGTGGGAAGATGGAAACTAGTTTGGGACCACAGGAATGGAAGAATAACCTAGCAGGCTGTTTTATACCTCAACATCCAGCATAAGAAAGTAACTCAGATTGAGGGATTCTTATTGCTTCCCTAGCCCTGATCGGGAAAACTTATGACAACATCGGGCAAACCAGATACAACTGGGAAGGGGATCAGCCTGGAAACGATCCACAGTGTGCAGCCAGGAGAGATTCTTGCATTCGATGCTGGGCTAGAGATTTTCCCCAACCCTAGTTGAAACACATCAAGATATACAAGCAGAAGTGGCAAGAAACACCCAGCCAAATCAATGAAAATTGATAAGGAGCCTCTTTAATATCACATTATGCATTTCCACAACCCAACACTATCTGTAGCTCAAAACTATAGCATTGCGATTTTCTTCTTTAATTACACAAGCATTCTACATTCAGTGATGAAAAATTACCAAACAGAGAATAAAGGCCTTGCTCCTTGTAATCTTGAGAAAATGACGGCGTTAGGACAGCAGCTCTTGTATCAACCTCAAAGCACCTCAAAACTGGCTTTCTCTCCATTCCCTGCAGTGACAATGCAGAAACATCCAAGTACTTAGCAAAGGCCAGCCCTTCTGTGCATGTGTCCTAGGCCCCGTCTCCACAAGGTTATCCCTCTTCTCATTTTCTTCTTTTCCTCCCACACTAACAGTTTTCCCTTTCTAAGGAATCAGCATACTAGCATATTCCAGACTCTCCTGTCTTAAGAAAAGTAATTATTTAACAGGTTCCCTTGATCTCATTCCCCTTTCAGTCTAACGTCTTTGCCCTTCATCCCTGCAAAAGATACTGGAAGAATGACCTATACAAGAAGGTAAGGCTTGAAACTCAGCTGTGACCTTCCCCTAAAAGCACTTTCTGCATCCCAGTGCAGGGTACTTGTGTTCATGGGGAGTAGCTGGATGAGAAAGTGTGACCTAAAGAGGACGACACAACAGACAAAGAGAAGGCAAAGGAAGTGGAAAACTCCAGTCGCCCTGCCTGCCAACAAAGGGAAATGGGAGGCTAAAAGGAAAACCAATCTTGCAACCAGGAGAGATTCTTGTCTTCTATACTGTGCGAGAGACTTTACCCAACTCTAGTTGAAACGTATCAAGGTACACAATCAGATCTGGCAAGAAACACCCAGCCAAATCAATGAAAATTGATAAGGAGCCTCTTTAATGTCATAGACATGAGATTTCCTCTCTTGAACAAAAGATCCCAAAGTGAAGGAGCTCGGCCATTAAGAGTGAACCAGACACAAGGGGCCAGGCTTAGGAAGCCTCTTCATCTCAATGGGTCTCAGTTCCTTTTTCCCACTGACAGACACCATCCTCGAGGGAAATGCCTTCCACAGCTTCAGGTAATACCAGTTGGGACACATTCGAGTCTCAGCAGTACACTAGAAGCCAAAGTTAATATCATAAGGTTCTGAAAATTAAAGATGTCAATGGGAACATACTCTATAAAAGTCAGAAGACTTCGCATGCCAACATTTAGTTTGCATCAGTAAATGCTTAAACATTAAAGATAAAATATTTAATAGAACCTTGAATATTTTAATATAATATACACAAGAATCAGGACACAGTAAAAAAATTATTCATCAGATGAAGAACCACAAAAATCACTTCAGTGAGAAAGGCAATTCTGACAGAAAATGTAATCAAACTAAAAATGAAAAACAAAAAAATACGAAAATCTAAATACATGTGCAACTAAAACAAACCATTTCTAAATAATTCGCAGTTCAAAGTCTCAAAGGAAAAGTTAACATAGAGTTCAGTGAAATCAAAGTGTAACAAAACATAAAAAATGCAGTTAAAAGTGTGATCAGCGGAATAGCTGTAGCCCTAAGTGCTTACAACAGAAGAAAAGAAAGGTCTCAACTCATCATCTGAGCTCCTACCTCAAGAAACTCTACAGAAAGGAGAATAAAGCTGAAGCAGGTTGAAACGGGGAAATAACAAAAATGAGAGCAGAAATTGCAGTTAAACAAAAAGCTTCTCATTAAAAAACTAATCAAACAGCTAAACTTTTATCTAGACTAGCAAAAAAACCAGATACATATCACCAATCTCAAGAATGTAATACCCTATAGTCACAACTACCAGAGAGACTAAACAAGGAGAATCACAAGTTCAAGGCCATCTGGGTAAAACAGAAAAAGCCCCATCAGAAAGAAAGATGAAAATTAGAAAGAAAGATAGGCAGGAAGGCAGAGGAGTGTATCACTACATACTCTGCAGCAAATTCGATATAATAAGGGAGTACAGTAATACCTCAGTTCATGAATGCCTCTTTTTGCAAGTGATTCCATTTGCAAACAAAAGCATTTGGCAAAATCTTGCTTCCATTTGCAAATTGCATCGAGTGACAAACAGGACCACAGCCACCTTCCCCCAAATCATAAAACTAAGTTCGTAACCCGAGGTACCACTGAACTACTCACTTTGGGTTCATGAATTTAAAGTTCGTGGGCCAATGCCTTGGCAACTACCAGAATGCAACCAATATGAAACACATAACCTGAAGAACACTAATACCATTAAAACAATTTATAATTTTAAAATTTTCCCTGAAAAATAACATTTCATGTCCAAATGGGGTCACTGGAAGATTCTGCCAAGTATGTCAAGAATTAACCACTGTTCATAATCTCTTGCAAAAACGAGGACAAAATACTACTCATTTTCAACACCAGTATTATGCTGATAGCAAAACCATACAGACAGTACTAAATAAGATAGTTACTGGCTAACATCTCCTACAAACTCAAATGAAAAACTGTCAACATAGCCTGGTGTGGTGGTGCATGCCTGATCCTAGCACTTGGGAGGCTAAGGCAGGAGGATCCCCAAGAATTTGAGGCCAGTCTAGGTTACATACGGAGTTCAAGTCCAGTCTACACTACATAGTGAGATCATGTCTCAAAAAAGAACTGTCAAAAATATTCACTAATTTAACACAACTAAATAATATATTATGACAAAACTGAATTTATTACAGGTACATAAGGCTTGTTCATCACTTGCAAATACATATAATAAAACATTTCAATGAACTAACGAAGGAACATGATATGCTGATATCAACTGACATACAAAATTGTTTCAAAAGGTCCTACACCCATTCACGATAAAAAAATTCATAAAGATAGGAATTATATCAACTTAATAATATCAACAACAACAAAAAAGAACCAGTGCTAACATCATAGTCAAAAATGAAAAACTGGATGTTTCCATGATAAGACTGAGAAAAAGGCAAGCATGTCTTCTCTTATGACTTTAATTCAGTACAGTACTACAAGTTAGAGCTAGTGTAATAAAGCAAGAAAGACAAATAAAAAGCATTGATTTTATAATTGCCTATCTAGAAAATCCTATGAAATGCATAAAGTATAAAAGATTTAGAACTAGTCAGTGAATTCAGGATAGTTACAAGATCCAAGATCCATGGTATTCCTGTAGAAAACACAGTAAACATGCATAAAATAAAATTTAAAATACTATCATTTACAACTATTCCAATGAAAATTAAAACCTTAGGTATAAACATTAAAATATAGAGTACAAATACACTAAATATTACAAAAAGATGATGAAAAAATCAAAGAAGACATAACTAGGCAACAATCTTCAAATTGATGTGTATAAGTTGAAGGTAATTTCTGGAAAAAGCTCAACAAAGTTTATTTTAGACACAGATAAGCTTACTTTCAAAATTATGTGGAAAGGCACAGGCCCTAAAATAGCTAAAACGATCTTGACAAAGGAAAATAAAATGTGCGGTGAGAATCACTCTGCCTATCAGGTATTAAGGCTTACCACACGACCACAGCAATCAAGAGAGTGCAATATTCAGAGCAGGAGACACTTAGCTCAACGGAAGAGTTTCCAAATACCATTCCCTTGGGGCTGGGGATTTAGCTGCACAGTGCCTTCCTGGCAAGTGTGAGGTCTTGAGTTCGAGTCCCAGGAACAAAAAAAAAAAAAAACACTATTCCCAACTGATCCTTGACAAACTGCACAAAAGCAATTCAATGGAGAAACTCAACAAATGACAAATGATGTTAAAGTAATTGAACTTCCACAGGCAAAACATTCTCAAACTAAACTTCATACCTTACGTAAATTGAACTCAAAATGGATTATGGAATTAAATGTCAAGCATAAAATTATCAAACTTTTAGAAAAAAACTAGAGGGATCAAAAGCAAAGCTAATGAGAGTTATACACTTGACAACAAAATCACAATGTGTGATAAAAAAACATTGCTTCTCATCAAAATGATAACTTTACTCTATGGAAACTCATGGCAAGATGATAAAGACAACAAGCAGACTGGAAGTCACTGACAGCAAACCAGAAAATGACAAAGTATTCCATAATACAAAGAATACTCAAACTTAATAGCTAAAACGTCCAATTAAAACATGGGCAAAAGACATCTCACTGAGGAGGATTCAGACATGGCAAATAAGCACATGAAAAGATATAAAGCATCTTTAGCTATTAAGGAAATGCAAATCAAAACCAGAATGTGGTATCACTACACCCCTATCAGAATGACTAAAAGTCTAAGAAATACTCCTACTAAAGACGGGCAAAGATTTTTTACCAAACTGAATTGCTCACATATTCTTAAAGGGAATGCAAAATGGTACTGCCATATAGAAAATAGTTTGACACTTTCCTACAAATTAACCGTGGAACTATCATATGAGTGAACAATTGTACCACTGAAGGATTTATCCCAGAGCAATGAAAACTCTCCGGAAAAACCTGAACATGAATGTGCTCAGCAGCTCTATTCAAATACCCAAAAGATGCAGGCAGCAAAGATAGTTTTCAGTGGGTAAATGTCTAAACAGTGACAGGGACTGCTACTCAGCAACTGGAAAGAAATGAGGTATTGATGTATGCAGTAACTGAGATGAATTTACAGAGAATTATACTCAAGTTTCAAACGCTAATCAAAAAAAGCTACCTATTTTATAATTTCATCTACATAAACCTTTTCAAACGGCAACTTTTTAGAAATGGAAAACAGATGAACGGTGTGTGAGAGACGAGTGGTGTGATTCTCCATGGGCAACAGAGGGATCCATACGGTAACGGAACTGTCCACTACCTTGACGGTAGTGGTGAATGTACACATCTATACATGTGACAAAAGCATACAGAATGACACACACGCAGAACACACACACACACACACACACACAAACACAAATTAATTCAAGTCAAACTGGAGAAATGTGAAAATAATCAGCAGATTATATTAGTATCAGTATCCGGTTGTAATACAGTACTATTGAAAAGTTACTACAGGAAAATGGGTGATAAATACACAGACTCTCTGCATACTATATTTTTTGGTCATGTTTTTGGAGATTGGATTTTGATATGCAGTTCAGCGTGGTCTTGAACCCAATTTGTAGGGATAGAGCCAGGGCATTACAAAATTAAATCATTTCATTTATAATAATTCTAAATAGAATATTCTAAATAATTCTATGTATACTAAGGAAGGAACACACATACACTTATTTAAAATGATCTGCATACACCTTTCCTTTCACCCACATTGTCAGGTTCACAAAAACCAGCTGCTGGAACAGAGGGGTAAAATTTCCATAACCTGAGAACACAATGCAATACTCCACTTGTACACAAAGACAAGGAAAAGTCTTTACCAAGGAAGGAGGCAGTCTCACAGATGTCCCACATTACGTCGTTGTACACGGTCTTCTGATTATTGTCCAATAACTGCCACTCTTCTTCAGAAAAATACACGGCCACATCTTCAAATGTCAAGAGACTCTGAAGAAGAGGATGGGTTGAGTTTAGTACCTGCCACTCCACAAGAATTCTAACCACCCCATCTCTGAATGACATGGAAGAATTGATGCAGAAGAAATTAAAAGGACAAGATTTCGGTGAGAAAGTGAGATGGCAGAAAGGAAGGAGCAAAGCAGATCAGGAAACAGCCTGGGAGGTCCCTAATTCCCACTCACTATTTTCCTGGAGCATATTCAGAGCTGAGATACTGTAGAGCACCTGTGGGGCTGAATAACTCACAGGCAGCAAAGAACAGCAGAAACCAGGCCGCACGAAAAAGCTACAAAGGACAGCTCACCTGGGACTCAGGCAAGATGAAGTCAGATGCCATCTTCCAGTGTGCGGTGCTTTTCTGCCCAGAAAGGCCTAAAATCTGTGGACTGTCCATAGCTGTGGGTGGAAAAGAGCCAGAGAAAAGTTCTCATTTCTGTTCACAAGCAATCGAATCTTAATTCGAAAACACAGACTATCAGGACATGGTTGGTAAAGATAGATCATTGGGCCAAATGGAGATGGTGTTGGGAAGTGGTCCTCTCATGAGAAATAAGAAGCACATGTGCATCACTCCTAGAGCCAGTTCCCCAGATTACCATTTCTCCAGATTGCATGAGACAAATTAATAAAAGAAAATCTAGAGCCAGGGATATAACTCAGTGGCACAGTGCCTGCCAGGCAAGTGCAAGGTCCTGAGTTTGATTCCTGGTACCAAAAGAAAAAAAAAACCTATAAAATAGATTGAATTGCATAAAATGAATTCTCCATTGAGAGGGGCAAGAATTATTGTTTGAAAACCAATGATCAAGGTCCTCTGGTGTACAGTAAGAAATAGAGGAGATTTTTGTCTTGTCTTACTTTTTTTCCTGATACATAATGTTATTCACATTCTACAGCTTGAAAGCACAGTCCTGATCTGAATTCCTCCCGTCACTCACAAAGGTGTGGGGTCCCTGCCTGTCCACGTGCCATTTTCTTTCCTCTCAAGTTTCTAAGGAGAAAAGACCATGGTGTGACTATCGGGGTGCTGATGGTCTGTTTTTGGATAGATGTTGCAAATCAGAGCAACTTCAACCTGCGCCCACCTGCTACATTCCCAGCTGGGAAACATAACGGCCGCAATGACTGGGTACCTGGAAATCTCCTACACCAGTGCTGGTCAAACTATGGCACACACACGCCCCAGCAGGCTGTTTGCTATCACTGAAAGCTCTAGAAGGTTCGCCATCACTACACACCATTCTAGCTCAACAAACCGCTATCACAGCTCCTAGGAGAATGATTAGGTAGCTCCTCACCTCTTTGATATACAGGCTGGATTTCTTTATGAGTATGCCAGCCCCGCAGTTCTTGTACTACCTGGTATGTATTCCACCATTCGATCTGTAACAAACCAATTCCTTGGGGCTCTGCTGGCTTCCCGTTGATGCTTGGGGCCACTCCTCCGGCCAAGGGTACTGCGTCCCTTCTCAGCTCATGGGCTGTGACCTAGAAATAAACCCCATCCTCATTATCACAGAGTATTCGTTTGGTGTATGGGAAGGGCAGAGGGAGTAGGGTCCACATTTGAGAAAACACGAAAGGACTAAAGAGATATTATGTCACTACGTTCTCCTAAGTACTATACATAGAATATGAGAAAATTAAAATGAAAAGAAAAACACTATGCCTACTTCCACCTTCCCCAACCCAACGCCACCCCTCCCCACACCCCTGCATATGCAGCTAGAGTTCAAACCACTAGCAGTTTTGGGAAGGTTGGCGATCTAACGCTGCTTTGGTTGGCTGTCTTTCTTGACTTAGATCCTTGCCTTAGTGGCTTTCTGTCCTTGTGTTTTCTCTAAAAGAGAGGCAATGAAATTGAAGTTTTCCTCAGTCAGATATTTCAACCTTCATGTAGCCAAGGAAGGATATTATGGGAAAGAGAATGGAATGGAAAGAAACTGAGCGAAGGGATAGTTTTCAATCTCTCTCCCCATGACGTGGTTGCAGGAGGACACCATAAATACGCTCTGCCTTGTCTGCGAGGTGCAAGGCGGGCTCCTGCGGAGAGGTGGGGTGCCGCCATCTCCTCAGGGCCTACCTTGGTGCCCCAGTCACTAGCACTACCAAGGACAGGTGCTCTCTCCAAGGGAGGGCTTTTTGTCCAAGCCCAGAGGCCTGTGCTCCTTCTACAGGGGACAAAAGCCCCAGCAGCCTGATCCACTCCACTTCTCTGCTGGCTTTTTCCTCTGTGCACATCACTGTTTCCCTTTTCGCTTTCTCTGTCTGCTCTTCCTTTGCAGTTTACCTAGAGTTGTTTGATTTATACTTCTGTTCCCTACCCTCACTTTCCTTTGGTCTCTGGAAGCACTTTCCAGGTTTTGAAAATTTTTCCCATTTGCCAACTCTTTCCTAACTGTTATCTCTGTTCCTAAGAACTCAGGTCTTGTCTCCTTATCCACGACGGACTAAGCCCACCACGATCCATTCATCCAGGCCCTAAAGTTGCAAAAATGCATTTTTTCCTCTGAGGCTAGGGAAGATTTCAACAGCAATTTCAGAAGTTGTGGATTGTCTGCTGCATGACTGCGATTTCAGAACTTGCGTGGCTTTCCTGACACAACAGGAGAAATGTGATTTAATCCACCTCATCCCCTGAGAAGTCCCCACCCAGATATACTTATCCCTACCCTATTTCATTGTACTTACCGTAGCGGCAATCTTTGTCACCTCATTCTTTGTTCCACCCGATGCTCTCTGCAAGCATTCTACCAGGACCACAGCCTGTCTGATGTTCTGTGGACGATGCTTCTGCACCCATTTCTGGACTTCACTGGGCAGAATGATCAGGAACTGCTCTAGCACTAGCTGTTCCAAGATCTGCTCTTTGGAGTGGATCTCTGGCCTCAGCCACTGATGGCATAATTCCTTAAGTTGACAGACAGCCTCAAGCAGTCCAGGCGTTTTACGAAAACAGAAGCTCTGGAAGCGCTGGCGCGCACTCTCGGGACAAAGACGCTTTATTTCTAGGCTGTACTGCTCACTCTGACTGGAGCTCTCCTTCACAGAATCTTTAGTCTCCTGAACAGCCCCAACATGGGGGTTCAAATATGCTTCCTCTTTCAACTCACTGGTCATCATTTTGTCTAGCTACAGTTTTACTCCTGTGTGTGACACTGACACCCCACTTGTGTCACCTATGACAAATGAAGCCCTATTAGGTTTGGTACAAAAACAGCGAATGGATCTTTTTTCCAAGAGCACTAAGATAGAGGAGACAAAGAAAGTACATGTCAATATAAAGTCGTACTGCACATATTAAATTAAATGAGAAGTTCCTGCCTTGCTTCTGCTGCCTTGAAAATTAAATGCCCAGCACTTGGGAAGCTGAGGCAGGAGGATCACTATGGGGCCACACTGGGTTACACTGTGAGTTCAAGGCCAGCCTGAACTGCAGAGTGATACTCTCTCCAAAAATAAAAAATAAATAAATAAATAAATAATTTAAGATAAAAGGTATGTTGCTCTCCTTTTCTTTGTTACTCTACTTTGAAACAAAGCTCATTTCAAAGAAGACAAATGTCAAGCCATGTTTTATATCACGCCAGCCATCTTTTTTTTTTTTTTTAGCAGTTTAGGAAAGCTTGGTGGGAAAATAGGTACCTGTTGGTCAAAAGACAGTTTTGGAGTCTTCAGTACTTAATCTGTGTCTTTCCTATGCGACCTACACAAACAGGATCTATTTGAGTTTCTCAGATCATCCATATCTTTTGCCTTTATTCAGTAGAAACATAAATTCTATGTCTCTTCACCCCCCCATCAAGATATTCTGATTTCCATTTTACTAATACTGGTAGGAAAACTCAGAGAGCAAGATCAGAGACATAATTAAGGGAAAA
The DNA here is from genome assembly GCA_004363535.1 of Dasyprocta punctata. NCBI lineage: Eukaryota > Metazoa > Chordata > Mammalia > Rodentia > Dasyproctidae > Dasyprocta > Dasyprocta punctata. Next base: position 14,500 of record RJWM01036974.1, read on the forward strand.
AATCCATATCCCTCTCAGCAAATTTTCTCCCTCTAATCGATAAGATCATCAATATTTGGTGGTGGGGGCACTTCTTCTGGAAGACCGATGAGCCGGCACTGGACTGATTTTTATCTGCATATCCAATTCTTTCTTTACTTTAACTGCAAAAACTTACAGCTGGCCTTTTTTACAATAAATTCAAAGGTCAGTTTGTTACGAAAAAAGAAACGGTGACGATTCAGATTCTTATAGACAAGGAAGGCCTGAGGAAGGGTATAACCCATTCTCCAGTGGTCTAAGTCAGTGGCTATGAACACATTTAGCTGGGAGCAGTGGTGGGTGTTACTGCCTCAGCCTAACTAGGAATTCTATACCTTCTTGGCCAGATCGCGCCCACAGCCCACGAGTATGCATCACCATCTACAATTGTACAAAGAGGCTGCTTCTGAAGGTGACAGGGGGCTTTTGGGCCTAGCAGAGGTCAGCTCCCGCCTATTCTCCTGTCAATCTGCTGCCTATCAAAGGTTTGGTGGCCACCAGAGAAAAAGGTGAGCCCGGTTCCCCGCCCCCACTCACCGCCACACAACAGCTCCACAGCTCCAAAGGCTGCACTAGCAGGAGCGGCAGGGATCAGTCAGAAGCGCCTGGACAGCCTTGCAAGGGAAAATAATCTTCTCCGTTGCCTGCAGTCAATTTTGACTTCTCTGGAGGCCACTTTCCTTTTCCTCAACTGGATAATAAAGTCACCACGCCTACCCGCTACTCTGGAGCGAAACTCCGCTCCCGAGCCACCCAATACAGCGAAGTCAGGAAAAGTGCACGAAGCTTACCAGGTGAAGAGCCAGGAATTCCGGAACACAAAGGCCTCAGAGGCTCAGTCCCCCACCTGAGCCTTCCACTCCCCAAGACCCAACTTTCCAATCTGTGAACGCAACTCCTACCGGAAAGAGCAAGATACATTTCCGGTAGCTCCCAGACGACCACGCCCAATCATCGCCCTCCTTCCACGGGTCTCGCGTGGAAAAGTCTCGCGAGTCTTTTCCATCACGGAGAACCAGGCCTTCTGCTCCAGGTTGGCACTGGATACAAGAAACACCTAATGCCGCCGAATCTCCAGGCATGCTGGAAGCCTAGAGAAGGCCCGGCACACTTCGTCACCAGGGAGTTGCAGCCTAATGACTCCATGTATCCAGATCTTCTACACAAGGTTTACGAAGTGTTGCATGTCGAGATTGTCCCTCCTGGCTTCCCGTCAATAAGCATCCCCTTCTACCCAAGGTCACGGAAAGTGTAAACTTCATGATTTCAGGTGGGCGCCACCTCAACACTCTGGTCTCAGTCTTCCCGCGTTCCAAGCAGAATTTCACAAGTCTTCAGAAAAACAAAATTCCTTTGTACTACTTAAAATCATTTTCTATTTTGATGGCATATCCTTCTGAGCCGAATTTATTCTTGTTATTCATGCATGTGTATACAGAGGGGGAGGTGCACTAATCCTGTTTATTAAGGACCGACTCCCAAGAGAAGACCATTAATCCACATGAGGTTGAGAGGACTCCTCACCTTACCAAGTCTCAAAGATTCCACCTCTCCACTTGTTGAATCAGGGGTTAAAGTTCTCATGTGTGAACTTTGGGGGACAAATTTAAACCATAGTGGAGTACTTCCTATAAAACAATTACCAATATCACCTAGATCTAGTATCCCTGAAGTAGTTTGGGAAATATGGTCATATAAATTAAGGTGGCATAACATCGTGTCTGGACTTAGGCCCAGATGGGAAGTTGTGAGATTTTTAAAAGTAGGCAGAGGTGCCAGACATGGCCCACGCCTGTAATCCCAGTTTTTGGGAGGCTGAGGCATGAGGATCATCATGCGTTTGAGAACACTCTGGGCTACAAAGCGAGCTCAAGGCCAGCCTGAACTGCAGAGTGAGATGCTGTCTCAAAAAGACAAAAAAAAAAAAAAGTAGGCAGAGGAACCCCAAAGATAGTTTTTCAACAGTGCTTTGATTAACACTGGGCTGATCATGGTCTGAATCTCCCCTTAGGTTTTCTTTCTGAGGATAGTGTCCCAATGAGTTTTAGCCTCTCTCTACACTGCCCTAGCTAGTCCTCCTGTAAATAGGGATTAGGTCTGGTCTAAGCCAACTCTTTTTAGCTTATGCACAGAACAAGCGGCTGGAGTCCTTCAACTAAAGAGAAGTCCCCAGCACCTACATGATTCACAAAACCTGCAGCTGGAGGTGGTCATAGGTCCCAGGCATCTCATCAGTTATCAATGATTTGAAGGATTGGAGCGTGTTTGTAAGTTGGATTCATTTGTTAAGTCTGACAAGGTGAGTCTTATGAATCTTTGCCACAAATATACAATAGAAAGCATAAAAACCAAACAGACACAAAAATACTGCAAATAAACTGCTTTTACAATTACCTTAAAATGGTGATACAGCTGGGAGTTTGGCTCAGTGCCTTAATCGCCTGCCCTGGCAGGCGCGAGGTTGTGAGTTCAATCCCTGGTGCCGCAAAAAAAAAAAAACAAAAAAAAAAACAAAAAAAAAATGGTGATACAATTGTAAACGCTGGTACAGTATGCTACAACTGTAAGAACAAGCATCATCTACCATCTTTTTGCCTAGGTCCAATCTAAATTATTTTTACATTTTCCCCCATGGTTATTTTTTTTTATTTTAAACAAAAGTAAAGTAAGAAACCAAAGCAAGATAATTTCACAACCAGCCAATAAGAGAGTAACAATAATCAGCACATCGCATATTATTATATTCCCAGAAATTTTTTAGGATAAAAAATATAGACATGAAACATTATCCAATACCCCCATGGTTATTGTTTTGCACTTCCTAGCAGTCCCTTCCACATTGCCACTGCCTTTCCTCTTGCTTCCAGAATTTCTGGGCCACCTGAGTGTGGTGGATCACACCTGTAGTCCCAGCACTCAGGAGGCTGAGACAGGAAGATAGTTGTGAGTTCAAGACCAGCCTGGGCTACAAAGTGAGCTCAAGGCCAGCCTGAACTGCATAGTGAGACCCTGTCTCAAAAAGAAAAAAGAAGGAGAGGGAGAAGGAGAGCGGGGGAGAGGGGAGAGGAGGGGGAAGCGCAGGGAGGGGAGGGGAAGGGGAGGGGGAGGTAGAAGGGAACAATGGACCTAGCAAGCAAGCCTGTTCTGTTTTTGAGGGCCAAAGTACCCATGTTAGGAGATCTGGATTCTCACCTTCTTGAGTTGAGCTGTTTCCCTGGTGAACAAGTTTAGGAATAGAAAGGAGCAAATTACTGAGGGCTG
>RJWM01036975.1:0-17772 GCA_004363535.1 Dasyprocta punctata
TTTTTTTTTAATATGCTAAGGGATTTTTTTGGATTTTTTTGGTCTTTTTGAGACAGGGTCTCCCTATGCAGTTCAGGCTGGCCTTGAGCTCACTTTGAAGCCCAGGCTGGTCTTGAACTCACAACGATCCTCCTGCCTCAGCCTCCTGGGTGTTGGGGTTACAGGTGTGCACCACCATGCCTGGTTTAGGCCTGTTATTTTATAGAATGTTCTTTAACTTGAATTTGCCTGAAGATCATAGGTTTTTTTCTAGTTGAGATATAAATGATGCTCAGTAAAAATTTAGTCTTTTTGCAGTATGGTTCTGAGTTTTGTCCAAAAAACTCAGAGCTATATAATCACCAGCACATCCAAGATAGCACAAGGCACAGCCTTCACCCCAAATCCCCTCACACACTTTCCAGTCATCCCCGCCTGCTGCCAGTCAGGCTTCAGCCTATTGCGGGATGTCTGATCATGGTCATTATTTCTTTAAATCATTCTCTTTTGTTGCTCAGCATTGCTTTTCAAATCAGAAAGTCTGCCGTGTAGTCTGAACTTCAGGGAGGCAGACATGAACCAGATCTGAGAAGGGAAACCCAGCCATCGCCAAAAGGGCGAGGCACCATGGCATCACCCCCCAGGCAGGCCAGTCCAACACAACCAGGCTGTCCAGTCAGCCCCAAGATAGGTCAAGCACAGGCGTGTTGGAAAATGGGTAAAGAATAGGTACTGGGTTTGGGTTAGCTTCTTAAAAGTTTGGTGGTACTCTAAGGATGCCTCAAGAAGCAATTTTTTTCTTTTGCTTTTTTAAAACAGTGTCTCACTGTGTAGTCTAGTCTGAACTTGAACTTACTGTGTATCCCAGACGGACTTCAAACTCATGGTCATCCTCCTGCCTCAGCCTTCCCTGTGCTGGGATTACGGGCGTGCACTACCACACCTGGCTAGGAAGTAATTTTTTAAAGGAATATATTTATTCCAAAACATTGCTAAAGCAAAAGACTGAGACTGACCTAAGTACCTAAAGTAGTGAAGCAACAGAGCTCTGTTCCTTACAGATGGGAAATAAGAGTGACAAATGGAAAGACCAAAGGGACATATGTGTTTGTCTTATGGGGGTGGGGGACAAAGGTCTGTGCAAGAGTTTTGTAACAGTTTTAAAAAAGAGAACAGTTGAGGAGTGGGGGAGACAATTGCACTGAGCAGTTGTTAAGCATCCTATAAACTATTGTGCAACCATTAAAAATGACCTGCTTAGCCTTGTGTGGCGGTGCACACCTGTTATCCTAGCACTCCTGAAGGCTGAGGCAGGAGGATCACAAGTTCAAGCCCAGCCTGGGCAACTTAATAATTCAGCAAAACCTTGTCAGAAAATACATACATGCACACATACACAGGGGCTGGGGATGTAGCTTGGCATAAAGGCCCAGAGTTTAATCCCCAGTATTACGAAAACAAAATCATGAACTTTATCTCTCTTGTTTGGGGGGAATTTTTTAAAAATAGTTTTAGAAGCCGGGCGTGGTGGCGCACGCCTTTAATCCCAGCACTCGGGAGGCTGAGGTAGGAGGAGCGTTGTGAGTCCGAGGCCGGCTTGAGCTACAACTCGAGCACAAGGCCGGCCTGAGCTACATAGTGCGACCCTGCCTCAAAAAACCAGGGCTGGGAGTTTGGCTCAGTGCCTTAAGCGCCTGCCCTGGCAGGTGCGAGATTGTGAGTTCAATCCCCAGTGCCGAAAAAAAAAAAAATAGTTTTAGAGTAAAAAGTTTTCATAATCTCAAACATTATCTTTCCTAGCAGAGGTCCTTCCCCTATTTTAATTTCGAAGTCATAAAAGCATCATTCTGTAGGGCCATTCATGGTTTAGTTCTAACTCTTAATGTTAGTCTCCCTAATATTCCAATTTGGTGTTGATATTCACACTTTCAATAGGAAGCAAATGAGTTTCTGAAAAGCTTCCGGAAAGTTTTCCGGAAGGTTCCGATACTGTGGAAAGATATGTCAGAAATGTAAATGGCGGGGGAGTGGGATGGAAAATTACCTATCAACTATGTACTTAACATTAGAATTGGTTAGAGAAAGAAATAAAAAATAAAATAGAAGCCAGTTGTGGTGGCACACACCTGTCATCCCAGCACTCAGGAGACTGAGGCAGGAGAATCACTGTGAGTCTGAGGCCAGACTGGGCTATTTAGTGAGATCCTGTCTCAAACACACAAACCAAAACAAACAAAAATAGCATCAGGCCTGGTGTGCATAGCCACCCGGTCTTACGGTGCTGGGCTCTCACCCCCATGACACTGCACCTCCCTCTCTGGCCCTTCAGGGAAAACCCTGCCCTCCTGGGGCAAGGCTCTGCTGTCTCAGGACTTCGAGCTGCTGTGCAGGAATGGCAGCCGCGCCAGCGTCACTGAGTGGCGGAGATGCCACCTGGCCCGGGTCCCAGCGCACGCCGTGGTGGTCCGGGCTGACATGGACGGGAAACTCATCTTCCAACTGCTCGGCGAGGGCCAGGTGAGACGGGCGCCCACTCCTGGGAGCTCCAGGTGCCCTTGTACCTGAAGGGTAGGAGCTGGGGGCAAAGACCAGGCCCAGAGTCTCTGTGTCAGGACCCTGCGAGCCAGCAGGAAGGTGCAGAGCCCCCTGGGACCCCGCACCCCAGGCTCCTCTCTGCTCTAAGCCTCTGAGACCCTAAATCAGAGCACATGAGCACACAGAGAAGAAGGCAAATGCAGCACACTTCAAGCGCTCCGAGAGCTCACCGTGCTGGCCACGGCTGTGACCGCTGGGGTCTCACCCCTGCCTGGCATTGTCTGTCACCAGGACCTGCCTGGCCCGGGCCACCCGGACTGGGCCACTCGTCCTGTGCCCACAGGGCGGGGTGTGAGGAGCAGGTGGACTGCAGGAGCCCCCTCTAGGGGCCGTGATGGGAGGAGAGGGGTGGAGTGGCCTCACCTGGCGGGGGTGGCTGCACCCGCACTAACCTCACCAGCTGCCCTTGCCACCCTGCCGCGCAGCTGCTCTTCAACCAGGAGGGCAGCACCTTCCAGATGTTCAGCTCGGAGAGCTACGGCCACAGCGACCTGCTGTTCAAGGACGCCACCTTGGAGCTGGTGCCCATTGGCACGCAGACCTATGAGGCGTGGCTGGGCCACAACTACCTGCGCGCCATGAACGGCCTGTTCTGTGACCCCAACCGTAAGTCCCTGGCCCTGCTCCTGCCAAGTCAGGGCTCTCTGGGGAGATGATCTGGGAGGACGTCTCAGGGCCTCCACAGGAACCTGTCACTCCCGCTTCTCCACCCTGAACTTGGGGAGGCAGCATCTCTGTTCTTGCTAGGTGTGGCAGTGCATGCCTATAATCCTAGCACTTAGGAGGCTGAGGCAGGAGGGTTGCTGTGAGTTTTAGGCCACCCTGGGCTACATAGCAAGATCCTGGTCTCAGAGCTGGTTGTGGTGGTGCATGCCTTTAATCCGAGCACTCAGGAAGCTGAGGTAGGTGGAGCGTTGTGAGTTCGATGATGGCTTGGGCTACAATGGGAGCACAAGGCCGGCCTGAGCTACATAGTGCGAACCTGCCTCAAAAAAACTAGGGCTGAGAGTTTGGCTCAGTGGCTTAAGCGCCTGTCTGGCAAGTGTGAGGTTGTGAGTTAAATCCCCAGTGCCACAAAAAAAAAAAAGAAAGAAAGAAAGAAAGATTCTGGTCTCAAACCCATTCCAAAAATATGGGCTTCCTGTCTCCAGTCCCCCAGCCCCATAAATCCCCCTAGCCAAGGACATGGGGTAGTGGACACTGAATAGAAACACTGATGCCTTGCACAGCCCCTAACCCTTTCTGAACAAAACCCCCAAACAGAGCTGCCCCACTTCCTGCGCTGGTGCGTGTTATCCACGCCCGAGTTCCAGAAGTGCGGCGACATGGCGATGGCCTTCAGCCGGCAGAAGCTGCGGCCGGAGATCCAGTGTGTGTGGGCCAGCTCCCCGCTGCAGTGCATGAAGCAGATCCAGGTGTGCTGGTGCGGCCGGGGATGGGCAGAGACGGTGCAGGGTGGCGGATGTCTCCTGCTCGAGCCCAGAGAGGAAGCGGGGCAGCTGCAGGCCAGGAGCCCCCATAGGCCCTTCGCCTTCAAGAGCCTCAGTTTCCCCATGTACACAGCAGGGATGGGCTCACGTCCTCCAGAGGTTGAGTTTGGCTCATGTTTTAAGGGGATACAATCCATGGTCCCCCGGCTCCACGGCAGGAACAGCATGGTGGGAGGACATGGCAGGACAAAGCCGCTTAACTCATGGTGGCCGAGAAGCAGGGCCCAGGAGCGGTGCCAGAGAGCAAGAGGTGGGGAGCAGACAGGGACCCCAAGCCCATGCCTCTGTGACCCTCCAGACACACCCAGGCTCCGGGGCAGTCCCCACGCCAATCAGGTTGGCACTGCACCCTGACCGCGTGTGAGGAAGGGGGTGTCTGGGGGCCGAGGGCTCTTTAGTTCCTGACCCCTGGCAGCTGCTCAGGGCCGGGGAAAGAGAGGCACAGCTCAGGGCCCCTCGGAGGCTCCCGAGGCCTCCGGAACATTTCCAAGGTGCCCTGTGACCCAGGAAAGGGACCTTTGCCAGGTAGTCATGGCTGCGGTCCCCGCCATGTCCATCCAAGAAGGAGAGAGGAGCACTGGCGTGGGGAGAAGAACCCAGAGATGCACTCTCGGGGATCAGGACACCACGCCTCTGTCTGCTCCCCTCATCTCATGCCCCAGGGCCCCGGGGCATGGGCACCTCCTGGGCACCAGCTCCATGCTCCCTGGCTGCACCCCGCTTTTCCCAGGTTACCAGTTACCCCTTTGCAGGGCCTTGGGCCACCTGTCCAGAGGCTTTGGAAGGGACAAGTTGGGTGAAGGTGACCTGGAGGAGTCCGGGACCACACTTTTTATTTTTTCTTTTGAGACACTGTCTCCCTACGTCATTAAATTGCCTGGGTTAGGCTTCGACTTGCGATCCTCTGCCTCAGAAGCTGGGACCGCCAGCACCACCCCCACGGCCCGCAAGGTGGCCGCCTTGTAAGACCTGGGCCGTGATCCCCCTGCACACGCATCCAGCTGACATGCACCGCACTCACGCCGGGTGCCAACCCTCGGCTCAACGGCGGCAGCACAGGCCTCTGTCCCTGCCTCCTGGTGTCGTGCTGGGCCCAGAGCGGGGTCAGGAGTGCCCCTCAGTTACTTGCAGCCCTCCAGACCGGGCCTCTCCACAGCAGAGGAGGGGACAGACGGGCAGGACAGGTGCCACCTTCCAGGGACAGTGCCTGCCACTGACATCAGACCCCAATATCCGGAAGCATCCTGGATCCTAGCCACTTTCCCTTCCCTCCAGGCTGGACACATCGACGCTGTGACCCTGAGGGGTGAAGACATTTATAGGGCGGGGAAGATGTTCGGGTTGGTCCCAGCAGCCGGGGAGTCCTATCCTGGTAAGCGCCACGCCAGGCGGTAGCTCTGGCATCTTTACCAACAGGCAATCTTGCCTCTCTGCCATGTGCAGAAGCTCCACCCCTCCCCAGTGCCTCTGCACCTGGGCTAGTGCCTTCTGTCACCAGAAAAGACCCTCTGCCCCAAGCCTCAACTTTCCCATCTATGAAATGGACATCTCTAAAAAGAACAATCTCAATACTCTGGCAGGCTGAGGCTGAAGGATCCTCAATTTGAGTCCAGCCTGGAAAACCTAGTGACTCAGACAGACCCTATTTCAAAATAAAAAATTAAGAAAGGGCTGGAGTTGTAGCTCAATGCGAAGACTCTCTTTAATCCCTGGTACCAAAAGATAAATAAATAAAACATATGACAGAGACTGTCTGTGGCCTGCAAAACCTAAACATTAGCAGACCCTTTACTGAAAGTTTGCCCCTCCCTTTGGTTCCCTGTTAATAAATATGCATGAAAACCATTTTGCAACTAAGGCCACTGTCACATCTGGCTCCTGGTCAGGGAACCAAAGCTGTCGCATCTGGGGGATGAGCACCACTGCTCTGACGTCTACGAACCCAGCAGGATGGTCAACTCAGCCCCAGTAAAATATCAGAGGGACAAAGTTCAACAAAAAGAAGACACTGTGTGTAAAGAGGGAAAGGAAGGGGAGGGAAGGAGAAGGTAGAGAGCTACTCCAACAAGAAAGAACCAGGATGGGGGGCTCTGGAAAGACGGAGGACCCCGGACCCTTTGTTCCCACCCACCCCCACCTTGCCATCCCTGGACTGGCTTTGGACTCTTCCGTCTAACGCCATGTCTTCCGGTGGCCCATGTGCAGATTCTTTCTGTCTACTTGTCCTTGACCTGCCTTCTGAGGCCTGATCTTTGGGGCGGGCGGCTAGATGGCAAGGGGCTGACTTAGTCATGGTCAGCTTAGAGTTACTAAGGGGGGAGTGGCTATCTATTAGAGTGAATAATATCGTGGCTGGCGTGCACAGGTGTGAGCACATACTGCCTTAAAGTTACTCAGCCCCCCACCTTTGTTTTTTTCTTTCTGTTTTAATGGAGGCAGCGGCAGTTTATCATTTATGCGCTTGACTTTCTCTCTGTGTCCTGTCCCTCAGCTCTTTCTCTGGCCTCCTGGAGCAAGTCCCAAGGCCATTTGGTGCCTTTCTTTATCTGGTTTTTCTCTCCTTTTCTACCCTCATCTTTGACCCATTTCCCGGGGGAATCTCTCTAGTAAAGTTTGTTTTTAACTCTTTCTAGTCAGGACTATCTAGAAGACCAGAGGAGGCCCCTATTCTATTTTCTTGTCTGCAGACCCCTGCCCCTAGACCACCGGGCACAAACACCGGCCACGACGCTGGGGTGGCCTTGGCTTCTCCCTGATGGTGGCGGCCCCAGGGAAGGGGCCTGGCGCCCTCCCTCCTCAGCTCATTCACACTCTTGCTAGCCTAAGCAGCCGCCTTGGGCCAACCTGGTCCCTTCGAGGAGGCCATGAGTGATCTCCAGGCTCAGAGCGCAGTCTGCAAGCTTCCCTCTGTGCCTCAAGGGAAGTGCCCGGGCTGCCAGGGGACAGAAGCCCAGGGCGAGGGCTGTTAGGTGGGACAAGGATTGGGGCTCACAGGAGAGACACTGGGGACCTGCTGGCCTTGCCCTGAGCAGCCCAGGCCCCGGTTGGCCCCCTCGGGGCGGATCACCACTGTCTCGTGGCAAAGTGGGGGAACAGACTGGAGGGCCCACCCCTGCCTGACGTCCCTGTGCCCTCAGAGAACAGTAGCGTCTCATACTACGCGGTGGCCCTGGTCAAGCGCGACAGCTCCTCTGCCTTCAGCCTGAACGAGCTGCGTGGCAAGCGCTCCTGTCACCCCAGGGTTGACAGCCTTGCTGGCTGGACCCTGCCCATGGGCGCCCTCATCCACAGGGGCTCCATCCGGCCCCGGGACTGCAATCTGGTCAAAGGTACAGCTCCTGAGGGACAGGGACCCGGTCCTCCCCAGCCGCCCACCATGTCTCTCCAATAGAAAAAGTGTGACAGGAGGCAGTGAGCTCCCCGTCACCGAGGGAGTGCCAGCAGCGGCGAGCACCCCCCCCTCCCCTGGCTGTCCTTCTGCCGCCGTGCCCTCTGCTCACAGCCTGTTCCCTCTGCCAGGGGTGAGCGAGTTCTTCAATGGCAGCTGCGTGCCCGGGAGCGAGGCCAGGAAATACCCGTCCTCACTGTGCGCGGTCTGCGCGGGGGATGAAAAGGGCCGAAACAAGTGTGTGGCCAACAGCCAGGAGAGGTACTTCGGCGACAGCGGGGCCTTCAGGTTCGCAGTGGCAGGCAGGGGTGGAGGGACTTGGGGCAGCCTCAGGCAGGGACCCTCCTCTGACACCTGCCGGCCCTCTCTCTGGTGACAGGTGCCTGGCGGAAAAGGCAGGGGACGTCGCCTTTGTGAAGCACACAACCGTCTTTGACAACACAAACGGTACCTGAGGGACTGGGGCCAGTGCGCAGACAGATCTCGGGGGGCTGTTTCCTGGCCCCAACACAATCTAGGTCTCAGGCGCTGCTGGGTTTGGGAGCCCAAGCAGCAGCGGAGAGAACTGAGTCTGGGAGACTCTGGGCAAAGGCGGGGCTCACCCCAGACACGGGTCACAGGCGGGCTTTTCCCTAGAGTCACCCCGGGACCCCAGACCCAGCCCTGAGCTCCCATCGGCCGCAGGGTCTCCATGCCGGCCTGCTCCTGGCTGGATCTGCTCCCCAACACCTGCCCGGGGTTTGAAACCCCACACGCTGGGGCTTCAGTGGCCTCCACTCAGTCCCAGCACCCCACAGCCTCACCACCAAAAGGCACAACTGTGGCCAGGAAGGGTGTTGGTACTGGTCAGGGGCAAACGAGACGCACAGTGGGAAACAACCAACTCTCAAAACTCAGATCTTGGGAGACTCATCTGCAGTGAGGCCCCCGCTCCTGGCACTCATCCCCCTTTATCTTTAGCTCTACTCAGAGCCCACCTGGCAAGCCTTCTGGAAACTTGGGGGTGGATGCTGAGTAAACGCACGAAGGTGCAGAAACAATGTGACTCCCCGGGGTGGTGTTGCTGAGGAAACCCGCAGACTGGCCACCTGCTTCAGCATTGCTGGGCTGCCGGCCTGAAATGCAGATTCCCGCCTGCCCCCAGACCCGCAAGCAGGGGCGCTCAGGATGTCCCTTGTTCCCACAGATGTTGGCATCCCCCCTCCAGTTTGAGAAGCTCGTATGTAGGGATGTAGTCGACCACCACCTTCCATGCCCAGGCCTGAGGGAATAACACACAGGCAAGCTTCCTTGCCTGGGAAGGATTATGAGCCTCAGTTTCCACATCTGTAAAATGGGGCCAGCAATACTCACCCCCGCATTACCGTGGTGGCTGCAAAGTGCTAGTGCTCCCCGCTCCCCACTAATCCAAGCTCCCACTCTTTTCGCCCACCTGGGGTGGCTCTGACAACAGAACCGAGCACTGGGTCTTCCCAGCAAAGGTTCTGAAGATCCCGCCCACACTTCTCCCCACCTCACACTGTGCCCAGGCTACTCCACCAGGCCCTGGGCAGCTGAGCTCAGGCAGCAGGACTACCAGCTGCTGTGCCTCAACGGGGCGCGCGCGGAGGTGCACCAGTTCCAAGCCTGCAGCCTGGCCAGGATCCCGGCCCGCGCCATCATGGTGCGGCCGGACACCAACACCTTCTCTGTATACGGACTCCTGGACAAGGCGCAGGTGAGCCGGCGTCACCGGGGCAGGGATGGCAGTGGTGAGCCGAGCCTCCCAGGGGCCGCTGTGGACCAGAAGCAGCCTCAGGGGAAACTGAGGGCCTGCAGAGAGGGAGTCTATGCTTTTCACTCCCCCAGCGTCCTCCCTCCCGGACTGAGCCCCGGTCTCCTGAATCCGTGTTTCCTTCTCAGTGGCCACGCCCGCCAGCACACAGATGTGCTGTTCTTTCTGCATCTGTGAAAAGCAAATGAACTCTCTCAGTGGCACATCCTCTTGGAACCATAATCCCACTGCCTTTTAGGGCAAGGTCCCTGCAAAGCACTTTCCCTGCCCTGGCGTCCTCTCCTTGCGGTCTTTCTCAAGGACCGAGACGACTCCGGCCAGGCTCTCGTCCAGGTCACAGCGACTCACGCGGCTAAACCCATGGCCGCTTCTCAGTCCTCCTGTTCCTGAGCCCTGGGCAGCATTGACCGCAGCCCCCTCCTCCCAGAGTTCAAACCCCTTCTTGTGGCCCCAGGCGCCCGAGCCTGCCCCGCTCCCCTCCGCCTGGGTCTCCTTTCTGGTGCCCCGGTCTTGCTGACTGGGAAATGCCCTCTGCACCTGCGTGCTTCCAGTCCACCACGTCCTGCTGGCTGCACATGCGAGACACAGCGAGAATCCAAACCCGGGATGTCGGAGGAGCCCTGGACTCCAGCCGCTCCCGCAGCCTCCCCTCACCAGCACCACACACTTGCAGAGGCCTGGGCTCCCTGGGCCTGGCCCTAAAGTTTGGAATCGTCTTCCCCATGAAGTCCCTCTATCCCAGCCCTTCTGCCCTCCAGGGCCCATGGGCTTCCCGGGGACCCCTAGGTCCTCTGAAGCAATGAGGGAGGAGCCCATGTGGATGTGCGCTTCTCTGGGGAGAAGGTTAATAGTTCTATGAGCTTCAAGAAGACCAGTGCGTGAGTCCCCTCCAAAAAGACCTGCGGTCACTCTGTTCTCCACTGGATGATGACCTAGAGGCAGACCGGCACTTATGCATTCTCTCCAGATGTCCTGTGTTTACAGCGGCACCCAGCGCATCGCGTGCTGCTTTCAGTCTCTCTTTAGGTCTTCCGAAGATTTGATCCCAAAATTCCCAGCAGGGATCAAGTAGCAGAGGCTACGCAGGAAGGGTTGAGGAGTGCGGAGCTCACAGAGCCAAGCACTCAGCCATTGGAGCCACACCCTCTCCTTGCTGCGTCTGTCTCCCTATAAATTGTACGCTCCCCTTCTGCACCTCACAACTGGGGCTTCATGTCATGCTCTGGAATGACTCTCAGGGCGGTGTCTCCGGACATCACTCTCCACACCCCTTTGATGGCAGAAGCCCACAGTTGTCAAGCTGTTAACTGCCGATCAGGCATGGCCTCCTGTGGTCACTTGACTTTGGGTCCCCTGACCCCCTGTAAGGCCCCATGAAAAGTGGGTGACTTGTGGTGCTTCCAGGAGCTGTATGGAGATGACAACAATAAGAATGGGTTCCAGATGTTTGACTCCTACAAATACCGTGGCCAAGACCTGCTTTTCCGGGACGTCACAGTCCAGCTGGTGCCTGTTGCAGAGAAGAGCACATACCTCGCGTGGCTGGGGCCTGACTACGTGAGCGCCATGGAGGGGATCCTGACGCCGCCGTGCTCCGGCCCAGGTAGGGTGCGGGCTGCAGGTGGGAGGTGTGACAGCCCCAAGGAGGGGCCCCTGGCACATCCACCAGCACCATTCAGAGTACCTCATCCCAAAACCCTGCGGGGTTGAAGGGTGTGGTAGGCCTTGGGAACGCAGAGCAGAGGCCTCTGTTGCACAGATAATCAGGATGCAGCGTCCAGGGAGGCTGTGACAACTCCCACAGGGAAACTGGGAAACTGGCTGTGTCACCCAAATAGACCTGGATAATGAGCATAAATGCTAAAAATGAGAGACCAGAGAGGCTGTGAGGTAGCACCATAAATACGCGGGGGAATAATCTGGAAATGAACGGATATGAAAAGAAAAGAGGGGAAGGGGCAGTGCAGCAGGGTAGAATGTGGGTGGCAGTGGGGACCCAGGCGCCCCTGTCCCAAGCAGCTGTTCCTCTCCCACCAGTCACTGTCCCCAGGGTGTCCTGGCTGCTCCTGCTGCCCCTCACTGTGGGCCTCGTCCTCCTGGGCACCCTCTGAGAGCAGCCCCGGCCAGCTCGCCTCCCCAGACTGCAGATGAGGCCAGGAATATCCCAGAGAATCCGCGATGGAGAGGACTGTGGGCACCTCTCGCAGCTGTGTTCGTCAAGATAAAGGCTAAAGTCGCGCCCCCCACCGGAGCCCCCAGCTCTGGCCCTCGGCCCAGTCACGCTGCCCAGCTGGCCCGACACCCCAAACCTGCAGCCTCCCACCCGCAGCCTCCCAGGCCGGTTGCTGGGGAGACAGCGGGGTGGCCTCCCACGGGCCCCTCTGCTGTGTGGCACCAGGGAGGTGCGAAAGCCACCAGCCACAGGCTCCGCATCCGCCGGCTCAGTGTCCTCAGGGCCCCAGGGCCACTTCCTTCCTAAGCACGCTGTGTCAGTGCGGGTTCCTACAGGTCAGGCTGCAGCCAGAACCCAGCAGGGCATGGTGACACCCCTTAGCCCACCAGCAGTGTCCAGCCAGAGCCAGGCTGTGAGGATGCAGCCCCACAGGGACCTTTGGAGGAAGAAACTGCTGCCAAAAAAGAAGTTTCTAAGCCAGGATGGGGACTGTGCCTTCTGCCTGAATGTGGGAGGCACAGGCCTGGGGCTGCCCTGCCTCGGGGGAACTGAGCTGAGCCCACGCTCTCTGGGGCATAGTTCCCCATCTGGGCGGAGCTGCAGATTATCCCCCCACCACTCCCACCCCACAGCGGCACCCCACCGCCTCAGCCTACTCCTGGGCACTGTCACCACGCAGTCTCCAGACTGACGGAGCAGGAGACGATGACCCAAGCCTCACCCGGAGGCCCCTGGAAGCTGGACAGAGGAACCAAGGCCGGGAGACCAGGTGCTGGGGTGAGCCCCCCACACCTCCTGTGTCCTGAGGAAGGGTCTCCCCTCCCCAGCCCAGGACAGCCAGCAGCATTTTACCATGGTTCTCTGAGGAGACAGAAAAAGTTTTCCGGAACTGCCAGCTCTTATTCTGAATTTTGCTCCCTTGAAAAAAGAAATTAAAAAAAAAGAGAAGATCCAAGAGCAAGCAGCCCTGTCAGCGTCAGCATGCTGGGAGCCGCGTGGGCCTGGAGCTATTTGCATCCCAGTCTGCGGGGGGCCTCAGGGACACGGATGACAGGCCAAGTTCCTGGTGGCTCCCCCCTACCTGTGGGCGCCTGCGAGGGGACCCCCGCAGTGTTCTGCCCACCGCCGCAGCACCCTGAGAGTTCTGGTCACCTAACAAGGACAGCCCTCACCCCACGTGGAGGGCAGAGGAGCCAGGCCTGCAAGGCCCAGCTTTGTGCCTCGGGTTCTCCTGTCTGATGACAGACACGGACTCTTGCTAGGGAAGATGCGTGTGAAAGAAGGGTGTGCCGCCTGGGCCGCAGGTGACGCCTGGGAGAGCTGTGTGACAATCACGGTCAGGCAATGGGCGGTGGCCGCTGCCGTTTGTGCTGATGAGGGATGTTGATTGTTTCTGAAATAAAGATGAACAGCCTTGTGCATGGAGAGGAAACTCTCCGCTGCTGAATCCTTTTGTTTTCTTGGGTGCCCCAGGGCCTGCGCCCCCCAGATCAGCACCCTCCAGCTGGGCGGGCCCCAGCTCTCTCCTGAGCTGCTTCCCTGACCCCCGGGGCGCTCGGCATCGCTGGCTCTGCCCAGCTGCCTCTGCCCTCCCAGCTTTCAGGTGCCCACTCCTCAGGCGTCTCCACTGTCCCCTGCCGCCTGCCTCTAAAACAAGCTGCCTACACCACATCTTTGGCAAGCTGAGTCGCGCAAGCTCCGCTCCCCGCCCCCACCTCCGCCCGGCTGGCTGGAGTTGGGGCCCTTCTTCACTCTCCCAGGGCTCCTACCCTGGGACTGCCCCTTCTGGCCCCTGCAGTCCCTTGTCATAGCTGGGTCTTGCCTGCCAGGGCACACAAGCCATTTCCCCTGCTGTACGCCCCATCATCATGCAGCCAGGTGAACTTAGAGACCCTGATGGCAAAAGTTGAGACCTTGTCTGTGCCTCACATGGCACTGTTGAAGTCTCCGGAGCTCTGCCGCTGTCCCTGATTCCCACTCTGAACTTTTAGGCACAGACAGTGAACCTTCGCTGGGGAGTCCTCCTGCCTCAGCCTCCTGAGCCCTAGGATTACAAGCCTACACCACAATGCCTGGCTGAGTTTTTAGAATAGCAAAAGACTGGAAACATCCAAACACCCCTCAGTCCTGAGCTGGACATATAAAAGCTGGTCTATACTTCCAGCTCAGTGGACAGTCTACGATCACTGCATGAAGGATAGAGCTATATTTACTGAGATGGAAAGGCTCCATGACATATTGTTGAGTAAAAAAGAGCAGGTTATAAAACAGCCTGTGGTCCCATTCCCATAAAACCACACACACACACACTCAAACACTCACACACATGGAACTGTCTGGAAATCTGTTCACCAAACTGTTAACAGTGACTTTCTCCAGTTGGTGGGATTGAGGGGTAATTTTTACTTTCTTTAAACTTTAGTTTTGGTTTCTTTAATGTGTCTACTTTGAATTTTAAAGCACTTTAAATCATTAACCATTTTTAATTGTGGAATGGATAGATAAACAAGGAAACCAACAAAAACTAGAGCACAGCCTGGCTGCAGTATGCAGGCCTCCTCCTGGGCTCTGGCTGAGCAGGCCAGGCGCGGCGCCCCAGCTTACAGCTGCTCTGTCCCAGACGTGGCTGGCAGCCTCGTGACCTTTGAGGACTGTCACCTTCAGAGCCTCTGCCTCCTCCGAGAGTGCCTGCCTCACGGGCTGATTGGGGGAGAAAATACAGGGGTCCAGTGCCCCCCGGTCCTGTGGCCTGAAGGCCACATATCTGTCCCTACAGCCCCTTCCTCTCCAACACGACGATGGCCTGTGGTCCTGAGCCCTGCCCTCCCACAGGCTGCGGGCAGAGGAGAAAGAGCGTGAGGCTGTCCTGATGCAAGCAGACTGACGTCCAAGCTCCCAGCGGCGGGCATCGCCAGCCCTGGCCTGGGGCACTGGGCCTAGAGTCTGACAGACTGCTCAGGCCGGGTGAGGACCCACAGGACCTGTGGGCCCCTCCACAACCACCCGCCACCCATAATGGGCCCTTCCACTCCCCCTGACCCCCATCCTGGCTGCTAGGCTGGTGTGAAGCCCAGCGAATCTGCAGTCCACCCACTCCCTGATGTCACATCTCGCAGGAGACCAGACCTTCTGCGGATGGGGACTTCACCACCACAGCTCCAGACTTGAACACAGAGTCTGGCACCTGGCTGTGCAGCAGGACACAGGGCACAGTGACCAGAACGCACCAGTGCACCCCTTCTGCCTGTGCCACAGCTGCTTTGCCACAGCTGTGAGCTCAAGGCCAAAGTCCCACTCAACAGTCAGTTCCCAGGGTCCCTCCTGGCACTGTCGTGAGTTCATCACCCGGAGGTCAGGAGACACAGGATGCAGCTGTCATCCCTGCAGAGTAGGTGGCCCGGCCCTGAGCCACAGCAGCCCTCACTGGCCGCGGGCGGCTGCCTTCTGCCGAGGGCAGGGCAGGCCCCTCCACTCCCACCTGCTCTAGGAGTGAAGTTCCAAGGACAGGAACTCGGCCCGTCTGCCAGCGCACTCCAAGCACCGACTTCACCTGCACCTGGAACACGAGGAGTCCACTGAATGAATGAATGAATGAATGAGTGAACAACTACCTGTTAGTTTTGCATTCCAGAAGCTCACTGCTCCCAGGGCAGCACCAGGAGTGCTAAGGAGCTTGGTCCTCCCTGGCAATTCCTAGACCATGGGGCTGATAAAGAAAGAGTTACTAAACCGAGCATGGTGGCGCACGCCTTTAATCCCAGCACACGGGAGGCTGAGGTAGGAGGAGCGTTGTGAGTTCGAGGCCGGCTTGGGCTACAACACGAGCACAAGGCTGGCCTGAGCTACACAGTGCGACCCTGCCTCAAAAAAAAACCAGGGCTGGGAGTTTGGCTCAGTGGCTTATGCGCCTGCCTGACAGGTGCGAGGTTGCGAGTTCAATTCCTGGTGCCACAAAAAAAAAAAAAAAAGAAAGAAAGGGTTACTAAATTGGGCCTGGTAGTTCATGCCTCTAATCCCACTACTCCCAAGGCTGAGGCAGAAGGATCACAAATTTGAGGTCAGCCTGAGCAACTTAGCAAGACCCTGTCTCAACAGAAAAAGGGCCAGCTAAGGGCAAAAGCCCTGAGTTCAGTCCCCACTACCAGATAAGGAAGGAGAAGAAGCTGGATGTGGCAACTCACACCTGTGATCCCAGCACTCAAGTGGCTGAGGCAGGAAGTTCACTGTGAGTTTGAAGCCAGCTTGAACAGCATAGTGAGACCCTGTCCACCCCACCTCACCCCACAAAGCGGAGGAAGAAGGATGACCGTTGGCACCAGGCCAGGCCAGTGTCTTTCAGGCTGAGACCTCTCCTAGGGTTTTACAGCAGCTTGCCAGGGCTGCTGTCCCATCTCTACAACCTGACAGCCAAACCGGACCCGGGTGACGAAGTCCAAGAGCCCGGTGGTAAGAGGATCGACTCCTGGCCTGTGGAGCCACCACTGCCACCTCTACCTTCCCTTCCACACCGTGCTCTTCCTGGGTGCCTGGGCCTGGTCACAGTTTCTCAGCTGCTCACATTGGCAGCAGCCCCAGCCCAGGTGAGCAGGGTCACCTCCTGAGGTGTGGGGTCCTAGGGCTCCACACTGAGCCCATTACAGCTTGCGACTGCTCTGATGCCTCCCCTACAAGTACCCAAACAC
Source organism: Dasyprocta punctata (assembly GCA_004363535.1). Classification (NCBI taxonomy): domain Eukaryota; kingdom Metazoa; phylum Chordata; class Mammalia; order Rodentia; family Dasyproctidae; genus Dasyprocta; species Dasyprocta punctata. The sequence goes on from RJWM01036975.1 coordinate 16,082, forward strand.
CAAGCAGACAGTGACAGCGCCAGGGACGGTGTCAGGGTGAGAACTGGCCCAGAGAAAGACTTATGATTGATTCCAGAGAACAGTCTCAGGCCAGATGTGCGCCCACCTCCGGTCTGTTCTGCAGGTACAGACAGATGTGGCCCAGCTGCGCTGCTCCAAGCCCTCCCTGCTGCCGGCTGGACCACCTGGGTGGGGAGAGGTCACTATCCCCAGGCCCCATGCAAGGCTTCAGGCCTCACCCCGCCATTACCCTCCTTCCTCTCTGACCCCGCTGTCCCCACTGGGTGCCCTCTGCAGCTCCAGCTTGCTGCACCACCAGCTGCTGGCCCCCAGATCCCCGCCTGTGCCTCTCTGCTGGTAAGACAGCGAAGGCGCCCTTGCTCCTCCACTCCTGGCTCCCCGGGATGCTCAGAACCACCCCCTTCTCCAGAACTGGGAGGAAGGCGCCAACAAGGATGGAGGACTGGCAGGTGTCTGAACGCTGGCCCAGCTGGCCCCAACACACAGTGGTGGCAAATCTCCCCAGACCACACAGAGAGGCCAGCGTCCACCCCAGGGACGGCTGGGTCCCCTGCTGCAGCCTCCAAGCCCCCTGGGGCAAAGTCCCAGAGCAATCGCGCTTATCTGTGCCACTGCCTTCTCAGGGGCCTCGTCAGCCCCACAGGGGGCTGGGTGCTGATAAGGAAGTGCTAGCAGACTCAGAGTTTATCTTGGGGAGGGCAAAATTCTGCACACAGCTTTTCCTGAGCTACTGCCCCCGAACCCTGATGTGACATCAAGTCCCTTCCCCCTCTTGCTGGGTTCTAAGAGCCAGAGTCCTTCTGCCCGCAGAGCTACCCTGCCTCAGCCTCCCAGCCCAGGATCGCTGGTCCCATAGCACAGTTGGATGTGGCCAAGGAGGAGTGACTTGCTGGGCTGAAAAGGGCCACCTGTCCCTGCTACTAAGGTCCAGAGTGTAGTCTGGTTTAACTGACTCTACCGTCCTTTCAGTAAAAACACCATCACCGTGTGAGTGGTGGGCACGAAGTCACCTGTAAGTGACAGTCGTGTGTGCTGAGCAGAAGAGGGCATAGCCCAGCTTCCTCCGGACCCTTCCTCCTGCAGGACAGAGGAGCTGGACCTGCACAGCAGGACAGGCAGACATCTGAGGAACCCACGCTCCTCCCTTTTCCATTTCCATCAGAGACTAAAGAATCCCCACCCCATGCAGGAGCCGGAACAGGGACCTCACAGACCGGGCAGGTGCTCCGTTTCTGAGCACACAGGAGCACACGCCTAGCTAGCCTCCGCCCTTCCCGCTGCAGCCCCCGTCTCTCCAGTGACCACACTGCAACACCAAGCAGCTATGATTCTGTGTGTCTGTGCCACGGTCTCCCCTTAGGCAACGTTACTGTGGGTTTATTGTGGTAAAAGGCACATCACAGAGCTCATCATTGTAAACGCAGCATTCTATAGCACAGCGGGCTCTGATCTTGTACAGCCATCACCACTATCCTCTCCAGAACTTTCCTAGACCCCCACTGCCCCACAACACCCTGCAGCTTTCTGTCTCAAGCATTCATGGAACACAGTGTCTGACCTTTCCTGGCTGGCTTATCTCACTTAGCATCATGCCCTCAAGGTTCATGCAGCTTAGGACAGGCTCATACTTGAGTCACAATTCCCTTTTTTTTTTTTTTTTTTTTTTTTTT